>JAQFVV010001079.1:0-116156 GCA_028023455.1 Epiperipatus broadwayi | reverse complement strand
CTCGCTTTTCTTTTTTTTCTGCCAAACATATTTAATATTCTCTGAATGTTTAATATTTATATGTGTGACCACAGTATGTGTGATCATCACAATATATATATATATATATATATATATATATATACATATATATATATAGCAATAATTCTGAAGCCACTAGTAATGATGTCTGTTGTCTTTGCTATGAAGGATTATGTGAACATAAATAAGAAAAAAATGTGATGAACAAAAAGGAGAAAGTAATATAAAATATTATAATGGAAAAGAATTTTATGGAGTCTTCATTGAACTAAACATTAATTTAAAAGATAGAAATGAAATATGTGAAGACCAAATAATAAATGCTCTTAAATGAACAAAAATATTGAAAATGAACCAAATTTTATGGAAATAATAAAGCAAAAAAAAATGAAAAAAGAAAAAAAGAAAATGTTAAAGCAATTAGAAAGATAAACAATGAGATCATAAAAAGAATACAGGATCAAGTTCCACCAGAGATATACAAAGAAAATATCAGAGACATGCAATAACTTTTTGCAAGACCAAATATGTCAAATGAAATTATTTAAAACTGCTGTTCTCCTAAATGGTCTATGTCAAATGAAATTATTTAAAACTGCTGTTCTCCTAAATGGTCTAATAATAGGAAAGATTAGAAATAAGTTGGCATGTAAGTTAGACCAGATAATTTTTGTATAGTGACAAAAATATTGAGCAGATAATAGTAGTAATGATTAGGTGACAAACTTATAAATGTTTAAGAAAATTAGATTTTGACTTTTTCAATATTTAATATATGATATTCTCAAAAATGATAGTCAAGACTAGTATAAGGAATGGGTTTTTTAAAAGAAAGAATAAAGATAATGGAAGGGAGGAGGTTTGGATGAGAAGAAACATTAATAGCAGTTCAGAGGGCAGAGAAAATGTGAGTGGATTTCTATTCATCTGAATTCAGCTAGTAAAGAAAAATAAGACAGAAATATCTATCTTCAGTAACTCGCAAACTAAAGAAATTACTTGAATTAAAGCCCAGATTGTGTGTATATAGAAATATGAATGTAGAGTTGAGTGTCAATATTTTTTTTCTTTTAATTGGGATTGGTTAAAATAAACTAAAATATCAAAAAAAAAGAGTTCAACTCACTTTTATTTCTCACATTAGATGGGGGTAATGTAGCTACTTCACTACATCACTGTATTAAAAATAAATACACAATTGATAGCATGCTTCTTTAATTTAGAATAATAAAGTTGTGGTATCATGTTTAGTTTTTGTATATATGTGTTTTAATAATGATTATGAGCATTAAATTAATGTAAATATTTTTGTATCACATTAATGTTTGAGAACATTTGAAACAAACTACAATTTATAAATGTTTAGAAAAGAGAGAGACAATTATACAATCAAATAAATAATTTATTTTGTTCATCTTTTCAATAATTATATTTAATTACCAATTTGAGTTAGTACTGACAGAAAAAAAATATTTTTTTCTCTTCAGTAAATTATTTAATAATTTTAATTTTACTATTAGATAGTGTTTAGTAATATTTCTAAAAGAAAAAAAAAGAAAATAGTTTTTAACATTTTTAAAAAAAAATTATTTAAATTAATGAGAGTTATTATTTTTCTTTCTTTATCTCTCTCCAAAAGGAAAGTTAGTAGTCTTGCATTGGTGGTCTAGAGGTCAGTGTGACTGCCTTGCATTTGCAGGCAGTTGCCCGGCTTGCGGGTTCACGTCCCGGTGATGCTATGACACTTAAAAAAAAAAGGAAAGTTAGTGTACTTAATCTAATTATCATGTTTTCTTTTGGTAGGAAAACATATTTTTTTAGTTAAAAAGGAATGACAAGAAACTATGATTTTAATTTAAGTTTTTTACCTGTTTTGCATTATCTGTTTACATTATCTGTTTACTTGTTTGTGTTTTAACCAATAATTGTTACATTTAGTTTTCTGTGTAAATGATTAACATACTTGTACAAAAGTCTTTTTCTATCCACTTTAGAAAACTTTACATGTGGGGGGGGGGGTCCCAAACCAGATCTCTCCAGCAGAAATTGAATCATGGAGCTTTTGGACATATTGTGATATAATTTTATAAATAGTTATTTAGCTTTTGGTCATCACCATGATACTGAAATAATTTTTCTTTTATTATATTTTATTTTTATTTTTTGCTTTTAGTTAATCATTGACTTTCTATATAGGAGTATCCATTGATGCATATTTAATATGGGTATGGGATGGAATAACAAATAATCTTAGTCATAGATTTGGTAAAAATACATCTGGGGCACATGCATTTATATTTTTGCTATGTTAATAGAATTTAGATTTTTCTCTGTTATAAATAAAAATAGTTAATGTGTTTTAAATCAAATTGGTCTCTGGTTTATCAGTCTCGTTCATACACCCACTCATTAATTTAATTGATTAAATATACATATGCACACACATACAGATTACTATAACACATAACAGTGCCATAATGTGGAATGTATCTTAGGTTGATAAAAACTTAGTTGCTACATAAAGTAAATTCAACCCTGAAGAGAGCCAAAAGCAACAATCTCGCTAGATTTGAATACTGAGGTATAATGGAATCTGAAAGAGAGGTGAGGTATGGATAAACTAGCCTAAATTATATCTAGATTTAATGAGTAATCCAAGAACTATCCTGTTGAAGGTAGATGAGATCATTGGTTAGTTACTTCATCATATCATTTGCAGCATCCTACCCAAAGACCCTAGGTCTGATCAAAGTTAGACGTGATCTGCCTCTTCTGGTGGAAAGTCCAGACTGTTATAATACACACACACACACACACACACATATATATATATATATATATAGAACTGTAATTAATTGTCTTTGTTTATATAGAAATATATTGAAGATTATAATTAGAAAAATCAGAATGATAAAAGAAAGAGACAATAGAATATCATCACAAGATTTATTTAATAGTACATGGGATGTTATTGACATTTAAAGACCAATTTCTACATATAGAACTTTAATTTGCATAATGTTTTTATTATACAATATTATGTATTTATTTATTTATTTTCTGGTTTAATAAAGTTTGTTTTTGATAAAAAAAAAACTGTAACAATAGCTGGGTTCGAATGTGGGTACTAAAGGAAGTAAAAGGCAATAATGATTACAAAAGAGTGTTTATTGCGATTGTTATTATGGATTAAATTAATAGATGTGAGAAAATTTATAGATATACATTCAAACCCTGTTACAAAAGAGTGAGAGTGAAATACATTAACCATTTAAAGGCATGAATGTATACATATATATATTTATTACATGTGTTGTTGTGATTGTTGCATAGAATTAGTTACTAACAGATAGATTTGTATGTGAAAATGAAGAGCAGTGGTTATGTGCGGAGTTGTATTATTATTATTTTTTTTTGGTTTATATATTTTTGTTGTTTATATTGTAAGTTATAGTTATTTAAATAATGTCATTAAAAGCACGTTTTTTAATGAAGGCAAATTAAACATATAAGGCTGAAGAGTAATAAAAAGAATTGTGAGTTGTTCTACAGGCGATTTCTGTTAATTACACTTGTTGTCAGAATTCCAAGAACTGGCCATTTAGTATTTTGGAACAATGGAAACCCGATCATTCTAAAAGCATTCCTAAGTTAATGATCATTGGCATATGGATAAAAAAAAAGTGACGTGAAAGAGAGATAAAAGAAAAGAACTATATATTTTTTTTTGATTTAGTAGTAATTCGGAAAAGTGGCTGTTAGAGAGAAAAAAGTGTGGAAAGTAAATTTTCATAAACTGATTTGATTCATTAATAAAATTTAATAAGAATAGATTCCATTGAAATGCTGGGGTAAAAGAATTGTGTGGATTCATTAAAATTGCCAGTATATAGCTGTTTGTAACCTGCCTACCATGATAATCTTTGTCTATGGAGATTTAGCCATCTATTTCAAGCAAGTGAAATTATCACAGAACTACAAACACCAAGAACTTTTATGCAATCAAGTTTTGAATCATCTTCCTAACCTCTAGGATAGATTATCTTATGAGAAAATGTTATGGAATCTTTTATCATCTTCCAGACCAACAATTCTCACTAGGACAATCACCATTGTAATACGGTAAGCTTACACATCATCAGCCTTAAACATGCAAACGTTTGCTGTCAAATGAGGTAACTTTGACTTTCTCTATATATATTGTAACAGTCAAAACACGTGTATCTCATTAACTTATTGCAGAATTCGACCACCACACAGAACAGCAGCACCATCGAGTAGCGAAGCCACCGGTAATACTGAGTTCGAACATAGTTTATCGGTTCCACAATACAATCTACGGAATAACGCCTCTGATGCGACATAAGTAAACACTTCTTTAGGCACGGTGGTCAGGGAGATGCACGAGATTCATGGGTTTTGTTTCCGAGTTGGCCAACAATCAAACGAATATTAATTAACACATATAATCGAGGAAATATATATAATGGGCATCGAATAAATGAACACTTAACTACAGACGTATAGTTAAAATTATTTATTTACATATTTAATAAAAGAAAACATTAGTAAGGTTATTGATCATATTTTAAATTCAAAGTCTCAACAGCTAATTGGTAATATTATATATATAAAAATACATTTATTTATTAGGAGCATTTATTTATATGAAGGCGTAATCCAGCTACCTAGGGTTCTCGAGTGAGTATTTCTAATGCATGCTGTAAGGAATTTATACTTTGCACTGCAAGAGTCATCAGTAACGGCGGACATACATTTATTTAATAAAAATATTTATTTTACGACTAAGGGCAAACATTTATTTGAGAGTATATGACGAAGATAATGCCGAGGCGGAGTGATAGAGAGAATAATAAACTAAATAAAAGAACACGTGGTACGCCTTAGAAGGGCGATGTAAAATGGCAGCGCTGAAACTGCAATACCGTGAATAAGTTATAAGGGTTTCGGGTTGGTCTCTGCCTCGACCCGAAGAGGTAAGGTGTCACATGAGCATAACCAGGGACAAGCGGTCCGTGTCGCAATTTGCCAGCTGGCTGCGTGACGGTCGTCAAGCCCTACGGGAACATTTATCATGTCCGCTTGTGTAGGACGACTGGGGTTAATTCAACCCTGGAGAATCCGGAGTATTCACGGCGTGGAATGAGCCATCGGGGCTTCAAAACGTAACACATGTATAATATCTAAAAGATTGTGGTAATATTTAACTAGATTTCAAACTCGGCCCAACATTATCAACTTTGACTGAAAGAAAATTGGTGACTCTCAAAGAAATGAAATTTACATAATTATTCATTAACATTTAATAATAATAAAAATATCTAAAAAGGGAATTATTACAGCGAGTATGCCAGCTATTACGGAGTAGTCGACCCTGCATTACAATAACTGATTCTTTGAATGCGTGTCGATTTATATGAAATTTAAGTTATCTATAAAAGCAATATTAATGACAATTCGACACGCATTCACTGTTCGAGCGATTATGGATTTAGCTTTAAAACTAAGACAATTATGAGAAGGTAATATTTCAATGATAATTATAAATAAAATGTAGATTTAAGAAATACACACCTAAGAAGTGATAGAGGGAGGGTAAGCTAGATTATGCGAGAAGTTTACAGATTACATGAATTATCAAATTTTAGTTTCACAAATTTACAATTTTAACATTTAGAAGTTATACAAATAATAGGAGATGAGCTATAGCTTATTATTACTAGAGTACTCTATAATTTGGAATACACAAACACAGGTACCTGTTTTATAAGAGGTTTTCGTCCATTGGTTTAATAGCAGATTGTTCGTAATTAGAAGTTTTCTTTCTTGTCCTGGGCATGTTGTTTTATTGATTTTTTTAACAGCAGCGGCTTTCTTGTTTATTTCAGGCAGCAGATCATTTTGGTGTTTTTACGATGGGCAAGGTGAAGCTCAGCATATGGTGGGCCATCTCCCGATGGAGAATAATTTCGGTGCTTACTCGGTCATACCTTGCAGTATTAATTTATTTAAGATATTTTAGACGCTCCACTCGAGAGCAAAGCTAAAATTCAAGTGCAAGTCTCCAGCAAGTCTAAGATGGCCTCCTTTTCTTATCTTAATCTTTTAATTTTTCTGTTGAGATATTTTTAGGTTTTATTTATCTTGCCCTCAGGATAATCAATGCTCTGCTGGTTTTAATTAGAAAGAAATTTGCTGTGCTATTGTTTGTTTTTCTTTACATTCGTTAATTACATTTTTTTAGGAAATTTGCTATAATTAATTTATTATCTATCACTGACCGATGCTTTTAAATTTTCAAAGACAAAAGGGAATAAAATTATTTTAACTTTAATTAATTAATGCATCAGATTTTGTTAGAATTATTATTTAACGAAATTTAAACTAAACAACAAATACGAACTTTATAAAATTCAAAATAAATGATTATGATTACACAAAATTTATTTAACTAGAAGGAATCTAAATTATATTATTTTATCCGTATTTATTGCCTTTAATTTGAGATCGAAATGTGTGCGTGTTTATGTTGAATTCTACATATATTTATACATTTTTAATATTGTTACACACACAATTCGATACCAAAAAGTTTAAATTTGGGTGGGATAGACCGGTCAGTGAGAGACGACAGAAAAAGGTGAAACTTGAGATTCGAATACGAATCTCACTGTTTCAATATATAATATGAACATGTGCTTTGTCCCAACTTAAAGAAAGTAATTATAAAAATAGATTAAATCATTTAATAAATACAACTTTGAAGTATAGTTGCACTCTTTTGTGAATGTGTATATTGATGTTATATATATGTATCAGAATGAATGGGTCGTATGTTTGAAATATTAATATATATATATATATATATATATATATATATATATATTAATAAATTTTAGAATTTAACTATAATTTGTGTATTTATTTGAATTACGAACATCTTATAACTTCTAGGTTATTATTTGAAAAGCTTACCAATATTCACGACCGTATATTTCTAAAAGAAATAAAATACTAAGATTCGTAGGGCAGACAGGAAAATTATAAAAGTATATAAATGATGTTCCTTTGTAAGATAATCTTGGCTTCAGTCTCCCAATAGACATTGTCTACCAGACCTTGAGATTGAGCTATTCTGGATAAGGAACCCAAAAAAATCCACTGGAAAATTTTCTTTTGTTTTCAAAGGGTATAATTCTTAATAATTGGTAAGATTGGTGCTTGAGATAGGATGTGTTCCATGCTCATAAATATACCTACTCAAAACTCAGATTAATAACCTCTTCTCCCTTAATTCTTAGAATCGGATCACGAGTAGACTGTTAAAATATATTTCAGATTTCTCTGTTTATAAAATTTAATTGTTCATATTATTATAATTATACTGATAACTGATTGTCTTTAGGACATCTTGATAACATCCATGAACTGTTCCCAGCTTCTGGCTGAAGTGATCTAGTTAAAACACCCATATAAGATTGGCAATAAAAAGACATAAATATATCCTTAGCGAAAAATAAATATCTTCATTTCTTTTATATATAATATTCATTTTTGCTTCATTAAGCATATGTAGAATCATATGCAAAACAATTAAAAGAGAAGTAGAAATTAATAATATATATATATATATATTGTAACAATCTTTATAAATTAATATAAATATGTATTTGTAATTATTAAATTAATATAAAAGATATGTATTTGTAACTATAATTTGTAACTATTTTAATATGTCACATTTGTAACCATAATAAATATTTAGATAGGGGAAATTATTAATTATTAGATATATGCCTATCCAATCTGTACCATTTGTAACTATATTAATTCATCATAGCATAGATAAAGAAATTATAGAATCACTGTGCCACTTGAAAATATCAGCATTAAAGATTCTTGGTATTTATTTATATATTGGGGCAGTCATCTGAACAATAAAACATACTGGCCATTGTCATCTAATAAAAATAATATTAAATATAGCAACTGAATAAAAGTACCCACTGTGAGATTCCTGGAGTGCCTTATGCTTATCTCCAATACTAGGTTCTTCTAACAAAGAATCCTTCCTATCCTTCTTTCCAAATATATAAGACTATTCATGGTCATATGCACACACGGGTGCTATTCATGACAACTTATAAAAAAAATATATTTTATAAAACTAATATTATGAAGTTGGAAAGGGATGATATCACTCTTTATTCAGTTTAGCTAAGTACATGTGTTTTCCCATGAGCGCCACTAGATTGTTTTCAATCTAGATAAGTATCTATTTATAGTGTACTTGAGTTCAAACTCATTCAGTACATATTTATTACACCTGACTTGGATGACTATTGAACAAAAATGACATTCTTACATTTTATCTATATTGATAAAATTACAAGATCCCAATATTACCAAAGTTTATACTATAGATCAAAGATTCTTATAGACATTGCTAGCTCATTAGCGTATATTGATGAACAGACATGTATAATCCTATTAATGGCTTCCAAACAAGCATGTGAAGACCATTATTGATATTGATGGCCATTTAACTAGATTATTTATCACAATAAAGGTAATAATGATGATGATGATAATAATATCATAATAATGATTATAATAGTGATGTCATAATAATGATTATAATGGTGATGATGATACCCGCCATGGCTTATCAATAAACTCACAACAATAAATTCATCTTTATAAACTTATAGGCATCTATTAAAATTATCCTATTTCATACTGGGATTTAATAATACTAATGGTGATGATTGATCATCATGAATCTCTTTGCATAATATTCAATTTTCTATAAACCCCTATTTACTAAAATATATTCATTACGCTAAACATTAAATTTAATGATGATAATTTATTAATGATGATTGATGGCGATCATAACTTTTATATAGTATTATTTGAAACATTTTTAACTAATAACATGATATCCATCTTTGATGAGGATGATCTAAATTCATGGACACAACACAATTTTAGCTTTCTATGTTGAACTATAATTATCAAAATTTGGTTATTCTCAAGCATAATCCTTAAATACTTAAATATCAACATTCTAGTTTACCTATTATTTTGCGGACGCTTAATATTTGCAAGTGATTGCTCAATATATACGAATGGTAATACATAATAACTGCGAGCAATGATGATGAATTAAAATGATAGAATTAAGACAAAAAAAAAAAAAAAAACAATATTCTTAATAATAACTCGGAAACCAATTAAGATATATAATTATATTTTATTAACACTATTACTCTTTCTTTCCTTCTTTAAAGTCAAATCGACAATTAAATAAATGGCTTATTACCATATCAATTCAATACAAAAATTAATATAAAAATTTATATAAGTATAAGCAAATAAATTTAATATATAGGTTTGTCATTTTTCTTGATATCTCAAAATAAGCTGACTTAAATCAATATTAGAAAAAAAAATACATATTCTATAAATGCTTATTTAAGACTTTTCTTACTCATCATATCATAAAATAAATTTCAGGTGAAACTTGTATATGTTATTTCATTTCCATTCAAATGTAATGCCCTACTTTTTAATTTACTATTTTAAACTAATCATATATAACCTATTCTTTGATGTGTTTGGATAAGCAGTTACACATTCACGCATTCAGTAATGTTAACATATATGTTTAAAATGTATACCCATAAATTACATATATAAAAATATCTTTTTCTTTTGCAACCTTATAGCGAAATAAAATAAAATACATATATTAATTTTTAATATGCAACAAGATAAAATAAAAATAAAAAACATTATAAATGCATATATCTATAGGTTGCTCATCATCATTAACAACTGAAGAACAATTAAAAAAAAAAACATTTCAACTTTACAATATATAATAAAAAAAAACAAAAAAAAAATAATGAAAAAATTAAGTTTAAAGATTTAAACTATGTTTGTGCTATGTTGTGAGATATTGCAAATAACTATAGATAAACAAGTCTTTAATGTTTCTGTATCAAAAAAAGAAAATTGCTTTGACCAGTAAATTAAGGTTTACTTTTAATAAGTAAAAGAATAAAATCGGTTAAAGAAAGTTCATATTTACCCGTCTACTTTTTACTTCTTATTAATGTCCTGAATTTGAATTTTCAGACTGCTTTTCTTTGCTCACCAACAACAACAACAACAACAAAAAAGAAAGTTATTGCAGATACTTTTAAGATAATGCTGAATCAATTGATTTTCTTGTTTCTTCAATTCCATTATTATTCACTGTTGATTGGCTTCCTTCTACCATTTAAAAAAAAGTTATTATAAGTACTTTGAATAAGTAGGTACCGGTGGATTTGCTTGTCTCTCTCCTTTAAAAAAAATAATTGCTGTTGACACTTTAGATGATTGAGGTAAATCAACAAAAATTTGATTTATGGCTTCAAACTTGGTTCTACATAGCTGTTATAAATTTTCTTTTCCTCCTATTTCCTCTTCTCCATTCATTCGAAGGTAATGAGCTTTTAATAAGCCAGGAACTAGAAACAAAGCATTCCATATAGCTTGTGTGGTTGGCTTCAAAATCTATCATTTTGTTGGTTATTACTGGATACATGACTTCATAGACAGATCAGCGATTTTGACTCATTCTGTATTAACCAGGAAGCAGAAAAAAAATGGTTTAGCAATGCAGAGGCATAGTATTATGCATAACCAAATATGTTAATATCATTTTTATATAATTATTACCAACTTCTAATAAATTCAATCTTGTTCCATTTCTCTCCTTTTCTTTAATATTGCTGGCAATTGCTTTATATAAACGCACATTTCATTTGCTCTTTTTTTTTCAACTTTCAAAGAGTGAGAAAAAAAAAAATTAAAGCGTTCACTCTCTTTTAAAAAAAAAATCCGAGCTTACATTTCTGCTTAAGAATAATAACAAGGAAGGACCGACTGAGTTGAGTCTCAAAATAATAATAATAATTTGAGGGACTCTCTCTCTAAAAAAATTAATGACTAACTCATCATCTCTCTAAAAAAATTTAAGACTAACTGATTAAAAAAAATTGTTTCAATCATTTATATCGCGAATTTCAATCAAAGAAAAAAAACACCTGGAAATCTTTATCTTAAAAAAAAAATCAAAGCTTCACAAGTTTGACATCGGTCACAATCAATAAAGACTTAAAATTGATCGCTATCGTTATCTACATCAAAGCACCTCTTTTGTAAAAATAATCTTAGGATACAGATAACAACAAACCTGGAATCTATAGCCATCAGGAATAAGTGTAAAAGCATCTTTGTGTTTGTACAGATGTATTCATTGTTTCACACGTGTACATTTTTTTTTTCTAATCTAACAATCTTAATTGCTTTGTTTCACACTTTTCTGATTTACTCTATTTTAACAAAATGAAAGTTAAATAAATTTAACACATATTATTTAATAAAAAAAAATATTATATAATAAATCACAAAAAGAACTGCTTATTCATGATAATAAATCTATACATATAAATCTCTGTATGTATAAAAGAATAAAAAAATTTTTTTTTAAATAATTGAATACTATATATATATATCTACAATATATATATATATAATTACAGTGCTAACACTAGACTGAAATAAAAATCCAAATATTAAATAACGCCATATTGTTAAAAAAAATCCAGCAATATTTATATATTATTTCACTGATAGTAATGCTTGATTTTTTACCCATATGAGGTGATTTAATATATATATATTACAAGCATAAAGCTAAACTAGTCAATGTATAATTAAAATTAACCCAAATCCAAAATTCAACCAGACCAGCCAAAAAAATATTAATAAAATACAACCAAATGTTTCAGTACGACAAACAGACTGCTCAAGTGTAAAGAACTACAAAAACTACACCATATATATATAATAATATTAAGCATTACCCACAAATCCATTTACTTCCCATCCACCCTTAATATTAAAAGAGCTCTTAAATAAGTTAATTGGTTTAGAATAATAAATTTTCAATAACAAAGATTCAATTCTTCTTTTGATTTCATTTGTCTCAAAGAAGACAACCTTAGCTCCATCAAAATTAATAGTGTGGCCTGTATCTTTTTCATGGACATACAAAGCAGAACTAAGATATCTATTTCTATTTTTATGAACTTTTATTCTTTCATTTAAACTCAAACTACTCTGACCTATGTAGACCTTCTTACAAAAAAAAAAAACAAGGGATAAAATAGACTACACCAGGAATAGTCTTCAATCAAAAATTTCCTTTGTATTATTTAATAAATTATTTAATGTAATACCCCTTTTCCAAGCAATTTTCTTATTTCCAAACAAATAGCTATTCCTACCTACATCTTTATAAAAAGACAATTTAAATGGCAAAGAAATAAAATCATATTTTTTTTTTATCCTTTACATCCCTACAAATATTACTATTAAATAAAATACTTTTAACAAATTTATCAGAGTACCCAACACTCAAATAATCTTTATAGAATGACCTTTCTGAAACAAAGCTACACCAATAGAATTATTTTATTTTTTATTTTTTTAACAATAATTCCTTAAAGCAGCTACTTTATGAGATACAAACAAACATGTTTTACTATTTTTATATAAAGATAAACTAAACTTTTGTAATTTTAACCTTTAAACCACCTAACACAAATGTATAGAAAATAATTCCAGTGCATAACGCTATACTGAAATAAATATAAAAATATTAAGCATTAAAAATGCACATGGTTAAGAAATCCAGTACCGCTCTCTGTGAACAAATATATAAATTCATTAGAGTTCATATTTCAAAATAGTCAGATTAAAATGATACCACTTTGATCTGTCTGCTATATGATGTTATATATTGAAATACGAACAAACTCAAACAAAAAAGTTGAAATTTTAGCAAGCAACGATCTTAACTTTTTGCTATAAATAAACATGTTTTACTATTATTATATAAAGATAATCTAAACTTTAGTAATTTTAATCTTTAAACCACCTAACACAAATGTATAGAAAATAATCCCAGGGCATAACACTATACTGAAATAAATATGTGTGTAGTATTATTTTTTGTAAGCTTCGATGTAATAAAAATATAATAGCTAAATGGCTCAGTTTTCTGTACAATAACAAGCATCAAATTTAATAAAATGCATAATCTGTCAAAAAATAAACAATGTGAGCATAGACTGCTAAGGGAAACTATAGAGATTTAGAAAAGGCCTAAGAGCATAAGGACAATGTGAATTAAAGAAAATTAATGATATTTGAAAAAGATATTGCAGGATAAAATATTTTTTAAAACTTCTCAACCACTAGAATTTGAGAATGTGGAGAAAATAACAAAGGGAAAAAAATAAATATTTTAAATCTCACCACACACATTTTTATGATTTAGGAAAGAAGAATCTTCGAGGAAAGTACTTGTTATTGTACTGAAACATTAGATATTTAGCTATTATATTTTATTACACAGAAGCTCCCAGTAATAATAATATGAATTCATTTATCTGTGCAAATATCAGAATTAATATACATATATATCAACAAATACTTTGAATAGTTCTATTACTGATTTTCAAATTATCTCATTGTATTGAGCAGCAATAAATTTTAATATTATATACTTTTTAAATCTATAATTTATTTAATAAATATTCATTTTCATTTTTATATTAATCCTAGTTGATTTTTTTTAAAATTTCAACTGTTACCTAATAAATATATTGAATTATACAAATATTAATAATTAATATATTCATAGCAAATAGATGCAAATTATAAATAGAGAACAAATTAAATAAAAGTATATAGATCAACTACATATCTGAAATTAAATATTTATTCATAAAAATTGAAAAAAAATGCCAGCCATACATAAAAGAATTACATAACTGTGAATTAATTTATTGCTAACATTTTCTTTATAGATATCAATTTTGAATTATTCAAAAGATATATAAATGGCACAAATGAATGGAATATTATATATTCAGTTTTATTCATATATTTTACAAAATATAATATACTATAAAATTCACCTTGACAATGAAAACTTAAATACTTTTTATAGAAAGAAAAATGTTTAGATCTGCAAATAAATGTATGTTTATTTATTCAGTTATTAGTAAGTAATTAATATATTCATTTATAACGAAAACCTATTAGTGGATTTCAAAATGTTACTTTTAAAAGAGAATAGAGCATTTTTAGTGAAACTATTTCAAATTTTTGCTTATTAAAATAAACAGATTCATAAGTGCTATTTATTAATTTTTGCATAATTATATTTTTTGTAAAATAATAATACTTTTTGATTTAGAAGTAGGACTAAACCAATTTTTTTGAATCACCTTTCTTCCCCTAAAATTGAACTCGACTTAATATTTAATAATATTTGTATATTTTAAATATACTTTTGTGAGAAAAATAAATCATTTACTTGTTTATTTGAAAGTATTATTTGTTTTTAAATTTTAAAAAAATTCTCATTTAAAAATGAATATATAGTTAGCATTACCCTTCTCTGAACATATGCTTAAATGCACATCAATATAGTTTATTATTTTAAAATTTTTTATGATTATCTATAATTATAAAAAAAAAAGTTTTTTTTTTTACATAAAACACATCAAACAATGTAAGATAAAGTAAAACGAATTATTAAAAAAAATGTTACAAAGTTTGTGAATTATAGTTTGCCCAGATAAACGTTAGTAAGTTATCCTATAGTTATTGTTTCTACATATAGTAAACTACGTGATAATTCATATACTGTAGTTTGTTTTATTTTTTAATTAAAAAAAACATCTTTTAATAACATTTACAATAATAAATATGTATTATAAATAATTTTAGATAAATATGTTTAATTCAGTATGACATCTGTAAATGGTTTACTCTCTCATTTTATAACAGTAAAATTATGTAATTAATTAGTCATTTCTTCAGAGATCATGTAAAAATGATAGTCACAGTTTCTACAAAGAAATGTTTTATTCTTAAATATATAATTAACTCTACTATGGTATTCAACTGCACGTTGCGGTCAAATTGTTATAACTGGGAGAAAAATTAAACACTATAATTAAAAGTGAGTATGTAAAAATAAACACTATGTATGTTTACTTATTTTTAAATCATTAAATAGTACTTTTTAAAACGTCCAAAAATACATTACAGTTTTCTACTAAATCTTTTTTCTTTGCATTTTCATATAATTAATACCACCCCCAATCCTGCGCTTTGTTTATAAAATAATAAACGACAATAAAGAAAAACATTTTTCAAATTAAGTTTCAAACAACATTCTATTGTAGTTTTTTTTTTTGAAAAAAGATTTATATTTCTGATAATAAAAAGATGTAATTGTCCATAAAATTAAACTTGGAGGAAGTAAATTTGGTAAAAATTAATTATTATATAAAGGAAATATTTTTTATTTAAAAAAGGAAATCATCAATTAAAGTGTTTTAGCAGAACAATTTTACTATCAATATATGACCAATACAGTCTAAAAGAAGAGTAATACAAAGCATGAGTTAAGTCAACAACAATTATATATGAGATAAAAACAAATACATTGCTATTTTTTTTTTTAAACCAGAAGATTGAAATGAATTTTGTTTGAACATATTTGTTAAAAAATATAATAAATACAAATCTTTAAAATGGATCCCAAGAGATGGTAAAAAAGATATAAAGAAAATACATAAACAATTGAATGAATGATGTAGTGATATGAAGACATGAAGCTCTGGATTAATGAAAGTAAATTTAATATCGAATTTATCTGCTTTCTATAATGAATTTATAATAAAGAATAAAAAAAAAAGCATATTTCCAATACTCTCAGAAGTAATCTTGAATTTTTCATTAGTTTGTCTGTCTATCTCTCCGTTTATCTATTTAACTGACTATTTTTCTATCTATCTATCTATCCACCCACCTATCTGTCTATTATTCTATCCATCTATCTATCTAACTATCTATTTCTCTAACTATCTATCTACTTATATTTATATATAACTATAACGACATGTTAAAATTTTACAAATCTATTTAAATAATAATTGAACTGCCCTCTAGCTGCCAAGTTCAATAGCTTTTTACAATAAGAGAATGATCACCTCTTAATGTCTTTTAGATATTTTTATGTACAGCCATCCAGAACAATACCAGCCAAAGTTCCAATTTAAATCAGTCTTTATATCTTTTAACTACCCAACTACTCATCTAACCTTCTATGTCGCTACCTATCTACTCAACTATGTAACTAACAATTATCTGTCAATTCATCTACCTATCCATTTATCTATCCATCCATCAATCCATTCATTATCTATCTATATAGCTACCTACCTATTTAATCAATCTGTTTATCTATCTCCTTACTTACATATTTTTTATCTATCTATCTGTGTGTTTATCTATTTACATTTCTCTTCAATTAACTATAAGTTTATCATCTATTTACCAACATATATATATATAATGTATGTTAGCTAAAAACTGTTATAATAAATAATTAAAATAATAAATATAATAATAATTAACTATTATATACAATCTCTCAATCTGCAGAAATACTTTTGGTTAATTTCTTATCCCTCCTCAACTTCCAGTAAATTAAAAAAAATATAACAAAAGCAATCACCATCAACTCAAATCCCATTAATCCCAAAATTTTAACATTAGCATCTTGTCTATTAATTATATTCATTTTATTTTTTTTGTTATGGTTTCTGACATCATGAATTAACACTTTCAATAGCAAATTTAAATATATTTGCATGTCCTTCCATGATCCAAGAACACTGAAGCAGCCATTAAATCATTATTATTTGTACTTTTTATAGACTTGTATAACAATTCATGCTCCTTTAATCTTTTCTCAATGCTACTCCTTGATTCACCTATATATGATAACATGCATTCACAAAAAGTTTGATATGCAACATTACTTTTTTGCTTGACACATATGACATTTTAAGAATTATTCACTAACTTATTAATTACATATTAACAGTTTTTGTAACACAAAAAGAAACATTAAACACATCCTTATATTTACTGTTAAAATTTTTATTTGGACCATTTAAAAAATATGATAGAGATATCCATTTTTGTTATCAGTCTTCAACTTTTTTTAATCATTATAACTCTTTTTAAATTGATATAAAGTACTGCTAATCTGTTCAATCTAATAACCAACTTCAAATAATTCCCATGCTATACCTCAATATGCTTTATTTATCACACTCATAATGACATAATTTTTCATTACAAAACCAAAAACATGTAAAACTTGCCATCTTATGCATAAATGGTACTTCTGATTTACAATTTATATATTCTCTTTTGTGCAATGTTTTGATTATTAAATTATAACTTAACATACTATTATCTCTTGTAGTAAATAAATCCAAATCTATACTACTTTTGCTCAATAGTCCATTTCAATCTATTCAAAATATTTACCTCCTCTACAAATGAATTTATAGTATTGTTATTTTCACAAACAAAAACATCATCCACATACCTCTTATAAATTTTAGTATCTTTAAAATTACACACATATAAAATACTATTGGCATATGTAGACAAAACAAAATTGCAAACTTGTGCAACAACAGGCACATCCATATGAGGTCAACCATTAAAACTTTTATAATACCCACCTTCAAAAGAAGCAACAATGATATTATCAAAAAATTTCAAGAATCAATAACAAATTTTATAACATATATACAAACACCTTTATTTTTAAGGCATGTTTAATTATTTTTATGGATTCCATGATATCAATAGAACCATATATTTCTGTTATATCTAATGAAGCAATAACAACATTCTTATTAATCACTATATTTTTAAAATTAAAACTATCCACAAATTCAAAAGATGAAGCAATAGTATTTGCCCCAAATCCTAAAATCTCTTGCAACAGCTCATCAATATATTTTGAAGTGTAATACATAAATAAACCACCAAAATCAATCATAATTTATTAAGGATCATCTTCATTATGTAAGTTTATATTTTCAAAAATATGATGACATATAGTGCACAAAAGTTATATCTTATAGTACACATCATAATTTAAGGCTTTATTTTTATCTTTTTTTAAATACTGTTAATAAATTTTTTTCTTGATCATCCATATTATATTTTTCAATCAAAAAGAAATAAAGTTTATTCATTTTCATTTTAACTTATTCAATATATTAACATTTTGCCATCAAACACATCTGCAATCCTTTATCTTCTTTCAAAAGAATCATATTAGCATTTTTAAATTCCAGAATGGCCAGTTCCCATGAAATTTCATGTAGAATCACATTAAATTTATGACATTTTTTTTATAATTTTATTAGCAATATGACTATCACCATTATTCATTTCAAATGGACTTTGAACAGCTACAATTAATTCCAAATTATAATCATCCCAAGTAACACTGACATATTTAGCTCCATAAATTAAAATATTTTCTGAATCAAATGTTTCTTTTTATCTGGAAGATTGACAAAATTCATATCATTATAAGCTTGTGGACACTGCTCACTAATTTTTTTTTTTTCAAATTTTTAAGTTCAAATAATTTAAATCTATTTTCACAAACAAATTTATATTCATCCTAAGCACCCCATTCATTTAAAATTATGAAAGAGATTTTAGGATTTGGGGGGAATACTTCTTTTGATTTTGTAAATAGAATTAAAAATATAGTGATTGATGAAAGATATGTTATTGCTTCATTAGATGTGACAGAAATGCATGGATCTATTGATAGAGTGGATTCTATAAAAGTAATTAAACACATATTAAAAAGTAAAGGTATTTGTAAATATGTTCCAAAATTTGTTATTAATTCTTTAAAAAAATGATAATAACTCTGTTGCTTTTTTAAAAGTAAATATTGAGATATTATTTTATATAGCACTATGTTTTAATACTGTACTAGTGATATTAGTGATTAAGCCAATACACATGCACTTTAAAGATAAATTATAAATGAATACTCTCACTTTTTCCATTCTTTCTAAAATAGTATATCTTGTGTCTGGAAAAAGTGAGAGTATTCATTTATAATTTATCTTTAAAGCACATGTGCATTGGCTTAATCGCTAATATCACTAAAAGTAAATATTATAAAATGTCTAAAGGTTGATCTATAGGTCTGCTGGTTGTTGCACAAGTTTGCAATCTTATTTTGTCTATATATGAAAGTATTATTTGAGATATGTTCACTTTTAAAGATATTAACATTTGCAAAAGGTATGTGGATGATGTTTTTTCTTTGTGGAAATACCAATACTAAAAATTTGCTTGTTGAGGAGTTAAATAATTTTAAAGGCTTAAAATGGACTATTTAAAAGAAGCAGGACAGATGTATTAAGTATCTGGATTTATTTATTACAAGAAATATTAGTATGTTGTTATCAATCAATAATCAAACCATTGCAAAAAAGGGGGATATATAAATTGTAAATAAAAATACTGATTATGCATAAGATTGCAAGTTTTAAATCTTCTTGGTTCTGTAATAAAAATTATGTCATTACCAGAGTGATAATTTTAAAAATATTGATATATTTGCCAATAATCTGCTTAAAGTTGGTTATAAGATTGAACTGTCAATTTAAAAATAGTTATAATGACTTAAAGGAGTTAACAAATGATAATAAACAATGGTTATCTATTCCATATATTTCAAAGCTTAAGTAAAATTTTTATGAATATATATAAGGATATGTTTAATGTTTCATTTTGTATCATAAATAACTTTAATAAATTAGTGAATAATTCTAAAAATGTTATATCTGTCAATCAGAAAGGTAATGTTGTGTATCATTTTTTTGTGGATGTGTGTTATCATATATAGGTGAATGGAGATATTGTATTGCAAAAAGATTAAAGGAGCATGAATTGTTATACAAGCATGTGAAAACTAAAAATAATAATGATTTAATGACTGCTTCAGTTTTCTTGGATCATGAAAGGACATGTAAATATAAATTTAAGTTTTTTCCCCTCATGAATCAGAGAATCGGCCAGGAAGCGAAGCCATTAACCCAAGACAACTGCTTGTAAGGCAGCTGTGCTGACCTCTTGACCACCAACGCTTGACTAAATATCTTGAAATTATTAAGATTTTTCATGATAAACCATAATAAAAGAAATATTAAAGAAGCAATTGTAATAAATTGAAATGAAATGAATATAATTAATAGACAAGCTGCCGATGTTAAAATTTGCAATTCATGAAATTGGAGTTGATGACATTTGCTTTCATTATGTTTTTTTGGATTTAATGGCAGTTGAGGGGGGTTAAAAAATTAACGAAATGTACTTATGTGGATTGAAAGACTGTAAGTAAAAGTTAATTACATATTATATTTATTATTTATATTGTTATTATATATATAATGAGTATTTGTATTTTTACACACACACAAACATATATATGTATGATTAAAAAGAGCAACTCTCACCTCTTTATTTATCTATAATCAAATTGAGGAATCAATGATTACCAGATGAGAGTACAAAGATGGATGTAATGCAATTATAAATATAATAGCCATTTTCAACTTCATTTTAATACATCAGTACTTTTGTAGTTAAAATTACCCCCCCCCCCCATGAAATATTAATATTTGTTACCACCTATATTATGCTTCAGAGATTAGTGATTACTAGGTACTTGTTTGAATATATATACTTATACACATATACATGCATATACTGAAAAAAAATACTTTCTTTCATTAGGATTAAATCAAATATATTTACATATATAGGAATATTCATAATCGTAAACTACTATGTGAACACAATGTCAGAATGTACAATTTTCTGTTAATAATTCTTGGATATATAACATATCTAATGTTTGGCATTTAAAAACACTATTTAAAAATAGAATTTAATATTATAGGTATAGTGTGGGTGACTATTTATTTTACTTGACAACCATTTACAACCACTACTAAAATTAAAAATAGATATTACAATTCAACTCTTAAAAATGTAAAGATATTTTTCACTTTTTTTATGAAAAATAAATTCTCTGTAATCTTAAGTAAAACTTCCATTTATTGTTAATAAAAGGAAATTAAAAGAAAGATAATATTCTTTGAACTATTAATGATATATTGAAATTTTGATTCAGATTTCAAAATTAATACTTTAACAAAAACTAAATTGTAAAAGTATATTAAAACTAATCTGTCAAATATAAAATAAATGATGCAAAGTAGGAGTAAAAAGCAAAGGAAATTATACTTTCAAGATTATGTAGACAAAGAAAAAAACTTTTAAATTGAACTCTAAAATCATTTATGTTACGAATTTTTTAAATTATTTATTTTTATTTTCTGTGCAATTTTATGCATATATGACATTTTTATGGCTTCAAAAAGTTTGCTATTAATAGAAAATAATTTTTGATGTTTCATGAGAAATCAAAAAACGTGAATAGGTTAAATTCTTAATATTTATTATTATACTAGTATCATCTATTTCTTTTCTTTCATAAAGCTGAAAATATCTCATTGAAACATTAACTAGATTTTATAAAAAGGGATTAATATGTATCTCAGCATATGAATTTTTATTTCTTTTATTTGTATTTATGATGGCCAATGAATCTTTGATACATATTTTTTGAGGATTATTATTATTATTTTCATATGTCATAGCATCGGCCGGGACGCGAACCCACAACCGTCTGCAACCAACTACTTGCTTGCAAGGCGGCTGCGATGACCTCTCGGCTAACAACGCTTGACAAGGATTATTAATTTATAACGTAGCATAACAGTTAGGTGCTAAAGCTAGAAGTGCTAAAGATTTCCCGACTTAGTTTATTATTAACTATCATTTAATAATGCCTTTATATTTGGACATCTATATTTGTAGATTACTTTTAAATAAAAGAAATTCACAAAAAAAAAAAAAAAGAGTTGTCATATATCAAATAAATAATTGTCGAACTTTTGAAATTAAAATAGTTTAAAAATATTTACTTAAAATTTGGATATGCATTTTTTTATAATAGCTTAGATATTTAAAATATAAATGTAATAAGTCAATATCTATAAAAATGGTAAAAAAATATTGTGGGGAACAATATTAATATGTCAGGCAGAGTAATATGGTTAAATATTCATTTTACTGGAAGATGCTAAGTGAGGAATCATTTGTTTTGAAATATGAGTATGCAGTAAGCAAATTTAAACATGGAGACAAATGTGAGAAAGATATATTTGATGAATTTGGATAAAAATGTACATTACAAATTTTTTTATTGAGATTAATATTTAAAAAAAATGGATTTAGAAAAGATGGAATAAAAATACAAAGGAATTTGAATATATTTTGAATAAAAATATTTATTTCAATTTGAATCATTCTTAATATATACAAAACAAAAATTGATCATCAATTAATAAGAAATAGGAGATGTGACAATGCAAATCTAAAGGAATAAAGATTATTTGGAAGGATAGAATTGACACTACTAATATTACAAATTCTTCAATGTAGAACATACTATACTTTTATCATGCAATGCTTTTTTATTTCTTCATTATACAAGTGGATCTTGTGAAAGTCTTCAGTTCATTTGTAATTAAATGTTGAACCATCTTCATCATCTAATATTGATTGTTAATGGTTTTTATATAAATTGAATTTTTATAAAATTTTCAAATGTATTTATTTGTTATTATTTACACAAAAGATAGTATATAACACATTTGAGCAGTAGTATTTCTCTCTCTTCTGTATGTGTTACTAGTCTAAGCTTGGTCATATTAACATAGCAATTATTAAATTTGAGATTGTACTCTAACCAGTTAAGCTGCTCTTTCAAAGACTCATAAATCTGAAGGTTACTGGTTCTTCTCATATCCACAATACCTGATGAAGATACTAATACCATTCAAAAGCTTTATGTTATGTATTAACTTGGTTCCTATTACTAATAGATGAATGTATTGGAAAAATTTAATTAAAATTTGAATTTTCTAAACACCTTTAAAAATTAGTATTAGATGAGGGAAATAGTCCAACTTATAATAATAAATAAAATACGATCATCACAAACCTTTAAGCAAACATTTCAATTTGTTGAACATTTCTTTACTATATTTTAATAGTAAAAGCAGTTAATGTTGTACTTTGAAAGTGTCTAACATTATAAAGTGAATGATCCCATCTTTGCCAAAAACATTTTGGTGTATGTTTTCTTTATATATACATTCTAAAAAGGTTGCTTGGCCCAATTGTAAATTTACTTTTGGCACATATGTTAAATGACAGAACATGCTAATTGATCATTTTAGCTCTTATCACATTTCTAGAATATAACGGTGTTAACAAACCACTTTTTTCCCGTTTATTATACTATAATGGAAAAGTTAATATATTAATTTTTAAATAAATTAAAAAAACATATCTATATACAATTAATTTTGTTGAAGCAAATAAATAAGAATAATGAAATAATTTAGGTGCCAACTTATTGAAAGGATCAGTAACACATTTGAGATTATGTTGCACATCAACATTTAAGCTTGACTTTAGAGTTAAAATATTTGTCAAGACATTTAAGCTAATTCATAATCCACATACTTAAACTATTCAATCCACATTTGAACTTAAGAATTTCGCAATCATTGAATGAAATACTTGAGATTTTGATCATTAATTATTCAGCCATTTTTTATAGATTATATTCATAACAATAAAACTATTCAGCAGATTATGTTTTGAATTGGAAAGAATAATAATTAGCAACTTTCCATAAATATTGGAGTCAAGATGATTAGGTTCTTGTTTAATAAAACAATTCAAAATAAATTTTCTACTATCAAACACATCTCACATATTGATATCATCCATAAACTGTTTTTTAAAAAGTTTATAATTTGAATACAATCATAAATTTCTATTTAAAACCAATTTTCATTTTATATTACCATCTGATATTTTTTCTTTATATTAATTTAAAATTGTCTAATATGATTAAACTTGAGTCTTTGAAATAGATAGTTAATTTCAAATACTGCAATAAACCACTTTTAATAAAATTAAATGCCTTGATATATTGTAAAAAGGAAATTGCCTTGACAACAGGTTGAGATTGTTGATTGTTATTGATATTGGGTTGTCTAAGTGTTAACTTATTTTAGTAATATATATATATATATATATTTGCTCAAGGTACTTTTTATATTTTTTGATGAATAAGACCTTTTTTGTATTGCACTTTAAAAGTAATGCAAAATTTTATTTATGACTAGTAAACCCCTCAATAAATAAAAGTGTTATATTATAGTACCATCAGTTTTCCACTACCTTAATTTTGTATTATTTTTTTAAAATTGAAAAAGTCTCTCTCATTTTGTAAAAATCAAATTAGTTTTAATTTAGCTAATGGTTTAAATTGTATGCCTATTTTTCAGGAAAAGAGGTATCTCATATTGATTGTAATATAATGGCTGTAAATTTTGTAAATATTTTTTAAGTGACATCTTTTATCTGCTAATTTTTAAAACAAATACTTATAAAATTTATTGTAACTAATGGAAACAATACTAAAATGTACATTTATTTTATTATAATAACTGATTATAAGAAAACAATTAAATGAATCTAGTTAAACAAAAATAGCTTTATTACTTTATTATTGCAATTTTATGATTATATAATGGAGCTATGATCTACCCTATACTTTGTTTGAGCCCCCATTGCATTTAATGTATATAGTGTTCACTGTTTTTGTCAAAAATCTTGGTAATATTAACAACTGATATTCATAACAATAAGAAACATTCAAATATAATTAGAGAAAGTATAAAATCATTTTGAAACATTGGGTTGTTTTCAGAATATCTTAGATTTAAATAAAATTATAAAAAATGAAATCTTTACATTTAAACCTATATGTGCAATAACAATTTCAAGTATAAACACATTTTATTCAGGCAAGATAATGTATGCAGAAAATAATATTAAAAAAATAATTTTAAATGAAGCATTAGAAAAAGTTGATATATGTGAAATTCTCCAAAATGATATGGAACAGAGTTAATGATGACATATAAACATCTATCTGTGATGTGCATATAAAAATATGAATGAAATTAAAATTTTCAGTGATATAAAATTTCATATTGATACTTTAGGAAATTAGTCAAGTAATAAGAAAAACAACAGTTAGTACAGTCTCTTGATGCAGGTATTAAAATGAAATGTAGTGTAGAATTATATAAAGTATTATTCATTAATAAATAGTCATTGCAATAAAACATCAACAAGTGAGATTCACACCTTTTACATGAACATATACATAAGTAACTAAACTTGTATAAATAAAAACTTCAAAAATAATAAAATCATTACAGATGCTTTTAAAAAAGGACATCTGAAATATAATAATCACTGGGGATGTTTCTAATTCTCTGAATAATACTTTTTTTTTGTTTCTTCAATAATGTGCCTTTATGAGCTCAATGGAATTATTTTGGTTTAATAGGCTTATATTTTTATATAATAGTTCATAAAGTATTGTTCCACTTAATTTTGCATGAACATCTAATTTTGTAATTTTATTTTTTGCTATTAAGGCTTTGGTGATTTTATATTGCCTAAAGCTATTAATATATAGTGTATCTGAATTTAGTTCAGTCCCATATGTATATTTAAGTTAGATAGCTGGATTGGAAGACATATGAATGTCTGAAACCTTCAGAATATCCACTTAATAGTTATCCATTAGATAAAGTGCTGGACTTGTCCTGGTATTTTTAATCTAATGTTTGAATATCCTAGCACCCAACTGAGGATGCCAGTAGCAGAAACTGGTCTGAGGTTGGGGATATTCTGCAAAGCTTGTTAAGAGCTTATTTGTAAGCTCTATACATAACATTTGTAATACAAGCTTATTAAATTAGGTCATGTGACATCTGACTTAATTTTTTTTGTAATGACCATCTACTGTGACATTTTCTCAAAATTGTTTCTTTATGTTTAACTGTATTCAATAAATGCTGATATAGATTTTCTATTTTTTAGTGTAGCTCAGATGAAATATTGTACATTTGCCATTATTTTATTTACTGTTTAATTAACTTTATTAACAGTGTGTTGCATTAGCTTCTTAAAGAAATAAAAGCTTTTTAAAATATGTATTTAATTTTGAAATTTATAGATGAACTCATTAAAAAACACTTGATAATTTATCAAATTTTGTCCTGAAATAAGTCATTTTTTAATTTCTAAATGTCACATAATTAGTAGCTTAATATTTTGCTTAAAATTTATAATTAAAAATTATTTTTTTCTTAACAAAAGTTGTAGATTTCAGTAGGATTTGTCACAGTTAAATTTAGTTTAAGATATTTAAAGTATTTTGTATTATTTTAACTTTAATTAAATTACCAATTTTCCTTAACAATGAATGTTATATTTTTGTCACGTTAGTATTAAATTATTCTACTTGGATTTTAATGATAAACAGTTTATTTGGGGTGAAAATAGGAATATATTAAACATACATTAACTCAAACTGAAATCTATCTTAAAAGTGTAAATAAAAGCTATTACTATATCTTTTTGTAATGTCTGCAATAATGTGTTTGAAATTTAAACATATAAATTTAATATTTGTGATTTAATAATCTTCAGATATGCATAACTAATAGATAATAATCTCTGTTATATATTGTTTTAAGCAGCTAATAATATAAAAATGAGTCCAAGATGTAATATAATTCATAATAGAATAATCACTGAAATTTTCTATGGTTGAATTGTCACATTAGAGATGATCTTAGTAAAGCCATGATCTATATAATAAACTTACATTTTCATATCACAATGTACTTATAAATTCCTTATATTAAATGTTTCAAATAAATAGAATTTATATATTCATTTTAATCTGAAACTGTAAGCCAGTAAAAATAAAACATTACTAAAATTTCTGCTAATGTTGGATTTCAATGTTATATAATATCAATTTTTGATTTACTATCAATATAAGATCTAAAGTGACTAGAAAGAAGTAAAAAAGTATGTTTCAGAATTTGAGTCAGTAGGCCATTTTTGTATTCTATCCTAAAATGAAATACTAATTAGAACACCCCTAGTTACCAATTAAGTCTAGAATATTTTCTGCACATTATTAACTTTTGTTATTAAATATTTATTTGCCAACTCCAGAATTCAAAATTACCCACATGCACTGTTTTAAACTCTTTAGTTATAAATTATCAAATTTACTGTTTTCCTTCATATTTTTGATATAGAATTTTTGATATTCTTGAATTATCACTGCCAAACTCATATTCATCATAATCATATAATCCACTTTATTAGCAGATGTGTCTCTAAAGTCTATTCTACCATGGATTATAAAATTAATCAAGTTTGTTTCAATTTCTAAATCTGACTTAATAGTTATTTACTATTATTAATTTCTCTCTCTCTCTCTCTCTCTCTCTCTCTCTATATATATATATATATATATATATATAGAGAGAGATATATATCATTTGCCATATATATATATATATATATATATGGCAAATGATATAATTCATTGTGTTTTTTAATCTTTACATTAGTCTTAAAATTTGTTTGCCAGTAATTTTTGAAAGTGAATATTTGTATTCTCCATATATATCTTGTTAGCAGTCTTGTTTATGAAAATACAAGCATTTAATGATGATACTTGATATTTTATAACATATTTTTTAAATAACATTGATTATGTGGGTAATTGACTCAATTTAAAAGAAAGTGTTGAGTATAGTCATTCGTTCAGTTTTTCAATTCAAACATTCAGCTAACCAGATTATATAGGATCAGAAAGATATAAATAAAAATCAGATGAAAAAATACACCACATTACCATATAAAAGACAATTATTATCATGATAAATAATTGTTATCATAAATCCAATTATAAATAATATTATAATTCATCTGAATTTCTAAAATTATGATAACCTTCGTAATGTGAATAAAATTATATCAATATGATTTAGTATTGTACCCTTTTTTGGATCTGTATATTTCTCAACCATGTAGCCTTGCAATAAGTATAGAGAAAGGACATCCAGTTAAACTTTCTAAAGCCTAAAAAGTCAAATGCCATGTTTAGCTAGATCATGAGTTTATTAAATAACTGAACATTCTACATTCTATTACCTGTCTCAAGAAATCAAAAAAATCCATGGATAAATTTTGAAGATCCATCTATAAATAACTGCTGCACAAACTAGCAAAAGAATTAACTTAATAAATATATATTAAAAAGCACTAATAAACTCTTATAGAATGCATGATTTATAAGTAGAGCAATTAGATGAAAATTCAAATATTGTGTAATCTAAATTATATATTTTAAAAAGTCATATTTTATAAATAATTTAACTTTGAATATCTTTTCTTGCAAATTTAAAGATTTAAAATTATCTTCTCTCTTACAGTAATATTTATTTTATTCTCAAATGTCACTGTTAAATACACACCGATTTCGCTTATAATTTAATGTGCAGAAACATGTTGCTGCTTTTTTAACGATTAAATCAAGTAACAAATTCATAGCTATTATTCTTTGATAAATAATTCATTGAAAAATATGATGAATACTAGGCATTCTAATAATATATATATATACATTTGTCTGTAAGATTTGTTATATTTATATAATAAAACAACTACATATTGGTTTTTGTTCTAAATCAAAATGTAAACTTCTCTCCATGACAATCTCACTGTGTATCCAGCAAATTTAATATAATACTTAGATATTCTCTTCATTTAATGGGTAGTAGTGTACAAATATGTAATCACTACTATTGATATATTTAATGTGTTTTATGATAAATAGAATCTGTAACATTATTTATTTATTTCTGTTACTTAATATTAAACTTTTATTAAATTAAAGATACTAATTTAATACACAATTATAAAATATTATGCTCTCAAAATTTTGTTAAACAACCAAAGAATGTGATCTATGGGTGGCATACTGGAATGTTATCATGAAATAATGAAGACTATATATATATGATAAACAAAACAAGTTATAAATTTTGTAACTTGCTATAGCTTGCATTTTATGATCACTAGGTGGAGCTTTACAAATAGCCCACTATTAAGCTTTGTTTACATAAATGCTGATATATATATATATATATATATATAATGATTGGAATATATTGGAGTGAGTTGGTGTAAGTTTAAAAATAAATAAAAACTGTAGTTCATATATAACATTTTCTATATTCTTCATTTCTCAAGCATGGGTTACCTGAATATTGTTCCATTAAATGAGAAAACTGGGTTTTACACTATCTTCACTTGTCATATTTATGTGTACTTAACAATAACTTCATTGCATTAATTGTTTGTCCATAAACTATAATTATATATAAGATGAATATTTCTCTTCAACTTTATGGAATGCTAAATTGGTGTAGCAATGTATAACCAAATAAACAAATGAAATAATTTCATGTTCTTTAATATCATTTCCCATTTTATATGAGGGGTTATACCTCGAATATGACCACGCTTCAACTCATTTACTAGCACTAAATGATTTAATACCCTATGTATGACATTTATGAGGTTACACTTGTTCACAATTTTCTTTGTGAGCTGGTTTAGAAAAGGGTGGAACATGAGACTCAGGGATTAATAATTTAACAATAATATTAAACAAACAAACAAACACTTATGGCTTATAGGCTAATGCATATATATATATATTATAACAATACAGAATAGGAGACTTAATGTATCTACACTACAGGGTGCCACTAGGCATTTGAACCTAGAAAATTTATATAGTAAGCAGATACGTAAGTTAAAAAAAAATTTTTTTTTTTTTATTGGTTGATTCCGGTCGTTAGCCCATTGTCACTAGCTCAGTGGAACAGCAGAGATTTATATTTTATAATAAATTCTTATCTAAGAATATTTTTTTAAAAAAAGAATAAAATAAGCCACTACCAGTAATTAACACACAAACATTTATTTATGCACATATATATAAAATTAAACATTATTATTTTAATATGTTTACTTTAGCATTTTAAAATTTAACTTACATTTTTAACTTTTATTTTAGATTTTAATTTAAATTTTTATTTTTATAAGTTCGCACAGATGGATTTATAAAAGTTTGTTTTATAAATGTTGAGTATAGATCAGTTACATAGATTACATGGTCAAAAACATTTCAAAATAAACATAAATGATCAAAATATAAAGTCATTGATGGAAATGCAGAGGGAAATTTATAAGAAACCCAATGGCATTCATCATAAGATGTTGCATAAACACCAATAACTTAAAAAACATCCAAAATAAATACATCTTAGATATTCACTGTAAGGTATCAGTATTTACCGAACGTCTTTATATTTTGATCAAATATGAAAACCAAAAACACAATTAACTGATAACGAATCCATGCAAGCGTCTATACCCAACTTAAATTTAATGCATTTTTATTTAGAGTGTCAGGTATAAATAGACTACATAGATTGCATTTGAAAAGAAAATATTTTATCCCTTATTTAACCTTAGGCCAAAAGTTTGCAGTTAAACCAATGTCAATCCATCTGATATATCGATGTGTTCAATGTAATACGAATATGACAGCACAATTAGGTTAAGAGAAGAAATTGCCTCTCATCAGATAAAAATACTACATCTATCTGATGATAAGAGCAATAAAAAAAAACTCCATAGGAAGGAACTGCGGTCTCCATCTTATAATTCCTTCCATAGGCAAAATGAGTGTGTGCGACGTATAATAGCGATTCTGCCCGTAGCGAATCTCATACTACATCTACTAATTACACCAATATATCCAATCCATTGACCTAATTCAACTACAGAACAAATAACCTAAGATTACCTCCCCTAATATAATTTTACAAATCTATATAGCCATTCACACCCGACTTAAGTTTAACATTTATATAATCTAGTTTAACGAAAACAGAAATCATAATAAAAACTTAAAGAACAAAATAAATAAATAAATAAATGGAAATGATTTTACAAAAGAAATACATTAAATAAAATTACTTATTAATAAATTAAGTTGGTCAGATAGGATTCTATTGCAATTATTTTAAATACGGAACAAGTTTTAGAATTAAAGTTCTTATTGTTTAGTATACTGGAGTTTTAGAAATATATTTAAAGCTTAGAGTTCAAAATGTTCTTACGATTTTAAAACGTTCCTTTTTATCCATTGCTTGCCATTTGAACATGAATTCCCATGCAGTCCTAAAGAAATTGGTATTCTGTTGGCTATTTTATTTATTCATCTGGAGGTCTTTTACTTTAGCTGGTCCTGTATGTAGAAAATGATAGGTCATTTCCCTTTCTTTTTTAGCAGAACTGAGGGATTGAAGTGTGCGTCTTTTCAATCCCTTTTCCTTCAACTCCGCACTAACACATATTACCACTACTGTCATACATCTTTCCTGCTCTTTTTTTCTTCACTTTTTATAGTAGACTTTCAGATTCAGTAGACATTACATCATGATGATGGTATGGTCTTTTCACTGAGGTCCGATTCCATGAGTGATTTCTTTTATTGGCCATTCTGTTCCCATTGTTTTTCTCTCCTATCTGAACCTTGCTTATACATTTTAAATGCCCAAGGGCTAGTTTACATTTAACTAATTACAACAATCATTTCCATTTTATGATTAATTAATGTGTTTTCCAAACTTAAAGATATATTTTTATATCTAAATCTTTTTAAGTTTTTGCTTTTAAAATACTTTTTCTATTTTTAACAAAGTTTTATTTTAATAATTTTTTTAATTTCTCATCTGTGCTACTTTAAATATATATGAGTTTAGTATAGAATTTTAATTTTCAATTTTTAATTCTTAAAAAAAGAAGTTTTATTTGCGAACTTTTATTTTTTTCAAGTTTAATAATAAAAAAAATAATGTAATGTCATATGTGCCCGTTACAATATATATATAAATTTAGAATAATCTGGCTTGATTTGGAGTGGATGGTGAAATATACACAAAACAGTTTTAAATTTTAAATATCTTTAATAAATAAAATTAAACAATTGATTAACATAATAAAAAACAGATGTGCATTGGTTGCAAGGTTTTGCTGCACAGACATTGCAATAATGTTGACATAATTTAAATTACAGGTGTCTCATCTTATTTAGTCTGCACTTGATACATATATTTAATATATATGATTAAGATTTATGCCTATATATAGATGGTATGCCAATTATTCTTAGGCTTGCTACTGAGAAGCCAAATATTACCAGGGTGGTACAAATAAATCGTTAATTTATTCATTCTAATATAGCAATTTATGAGCAATAAATACACTCAAATACAGATTCCCTAAGAGAACCTGATTCCATATTCAGAATAATGCTGAAGTTTAATAATAGCACAGAATGAACTGGTTACCATAGTGGGCTTCTGATACTATGGTGCTAAATATTAAAATAATGGTTGCAGTATGAATGTATTGTTATTTACAGGATTCAGGAATCTAGTACTTAGTTTCCTTGGACCATACAACTTGCTAGCTTAATAAAGAACTTTTGTTCAGGGTGTTGGAGCAGCTTTAAAAATGATTTTGGGCCCTCAAGTTCCAGTTCAAGTATGGCTGTACAAACTAAATAATGGGGTGGCATTCACCATGAGCCCATTTTTAAAAGAAAGCATAGCAAGGCATAAATACACATATAGTTTCAGCATCTGTTTTATGACCATAATAAGACATGTAGTTATTGTTTTAACTTCAGTTATAATAATATAAAAATATTGCAAATTGAAAAAAACAAACAAAAGGAAAATAAAAAAAGCTATGCTAATATTTAATTAACAGACAGGCAGCAAACATTAAGATCACAGAATTAGGTGAAGGTTAGCCTTTCAAAGTTTTAGTTGGCAAAGATTATGAGGATAATTGAAAGCACTCCTAAATAGATAAAATGTTTTAAGTTATAATTTACATGTATCTAATTACTGTATTTATAAATATTCAATTACAAGATTACCTATATTGATTTGAAGAAATACAAACATCAAATTATAATATTATATATGTATTCCAATTATAATAAAAATATATATAATTATTCAAAACAATACAATAATTAATACAGTAAAAATATTTTAAAAAACAAATATATACCATAATTTAATAGAAGTACTTTCAACTATCTAAGTAGTAATTATCAACTAGATTCAAATTGTATTACAAAAAACCGTTGCAAATGTATACAAAAAAAATTATGTCATACATCAATTTTCCCACAATTCATTAATTTTTATATTAGCAGCCTGTCTATTACTCAAATATTGCTTTCCATTTTTTATTAACATAGCATCTTTAATTTTACGTTTATTATTATTTGTTTCAATACACAAAATCTTAACTTTATTAAAATCAAAATCAAAACCATAATTACATGTAACATTATGATCAAAAAATAGTGAAGGTGATACATCATCATTTCTAACATTCTCTTGTCTTGATTTTTGTACTCGTTTATATAACAAAAATCAAGACAACAGAATGCTTAGAAATGATGATGTATCACCTTCAGTATTTTTTGATCATAATGTTACATTTAATTATGGTTTTGATTTTGATTTTAATAAAGTTAAGATTTTGTGTATTGAAAGAAATAATAATAAACGTAAAATTAAAGAAGCTATGTTAATAAAAAATGGAAAGCAATATTTGAGTAATAGACAGGCTCGACTCGTTTATATAACAAAAATCAAGACAAGAGAATGCTTAGAAATGATGATGTATCACCTTCAGTATTTTTTGATTATAATGTTACATTTAATTATGGTTTTGATTTTGATTTTAATAAAGTTAAGATTTTGTGCATTGAAAGAAATAATAATAAACGTAAAATTAAAGAAGCTATGTTAATAAAAAATGGAAAGCAATATTTGAGTAATAGACAGGCTCGAGTACAAAAATCAAGACAAGAGAATGTTAGAAATGATGATGTATCACCTTCACTATTTTTTGATCATAATGTTACATGTAATTATGGTTTTGATTTTAATAAAGTTAAGATTTTGTGTATTGAAACAAATAATAATAAACGTAAAATTAAAGAAGCTATGTCAATAAAAAATGGAAAGCAATATTTGAGAAATAGATAGGCTGCTAATATAAAAATTAATGAATTGTGAAAAAATTGATGTATGATGTAATTTTTTTTGTATACATTTGTAACAGTTTTTTGTAATACAATTTGAATCTAGTTGATAATGATTACTTAGATAGTTGAAAGTACTTCTATTAAATTATGGTATATATTTGTTTTTTAAAATATTTTTTACTGTATTAATTATTGTATTGTTTTGAATAATTATATATATATATTCCACTTATGTGTATATTATATTTAATTAAAATTACTCAAGTCCAAAACTCAACCAGACTAGCCAAGATATAAAATTAAAAACACAACCAATGGTTTCAGTACTACAAGCAGAAATATCAAATATAAAGAACTACAAAACAACACCATATTTATATTAAACATTACTCACAATTCCATTTACTTCCCATCCCCCTTAATATTAAAACAACTCTTAAATAACTTAATTGCTTCAGAATAATAAATTGTCAATAATCATAAAATTTTAATTCTTTTTTTATTTCATTTATCTCAAAGAAGACAATCTTAGCTTCATCAAAATTAATAGTGTGGCCTGTATCATTTTCATGGACATACAAAGCAGAACTAAGATATTTATTTCTAACCCAATGTTTATGTATCTTTATTCTTTCATTTAAGCTCAAATGACTCTGACCTATATAAACCTTCTTACAAAAACAAGGGATAAAATACAGTACACCTGAAATAGTCTTCCTATCAAAAATTTCCTTTATATTATTTAAAAAATTATTCAAAATAATACACCATTTCCAATCAATTTTCTTGTTTCCAAACAAATTACTATTTTTACATATCATTTTATAAGAGGATAATTTTTAAATGGCAAAGAAATAAGATCACATTTTTCTTTATCTTTATATCCTTACAAATATTACCATTAAATAAAATACTTTTAACAAATTTATCAGAGTAGTAACATTCAAATAATCTTTATAAAATTGACCTTTCTGAAACAAAGCTACCCCACTAGAATTATTTAATTTTTATTCCTATAACAATTAATTTCTTAAAGCAGCTATTTTATGAGATACAGGCTGATAGTTATTAGGTATAATTATAGACCTTAATTCTTTACTTTTAACATAATGACTACATACTAAATAATTAGTCCTTAATTCCTAATTACCAAAAGATCTAAAAATTTTAACTACTCCCCTCCTTCTACCACATACCTTATAGAAGGATCAAAACAAACACCTTTACCGATTATTTAAATTTATCATTCTCAACTATAAACAATCAATCATCCACATATCTAACAAATAACTTTAAATATAAACAATTCTTGTTAATAATAATTTTCTCTTCCAAATAATTAATGTAAACTGAACAAACTAAAGGAGAAATAATATAACCTATTATCCACCCTTCCTTAATTTTATAAAAATTACCATTATAAGTAAAATACATAGAATCCTCTATTAATAAAAGGAAATCTTTGATTACTTTAATTTTATTTTTTGACAAAGATCCTTGCTTAACCAACACTGACATAAAAACATTAATACTGTTTAATCTATTAACAGACTGATACATATTCTCAATATCTAAAATATGAAATAACTCAATTATTTTTCATTTTAAAATTATTAATCTTATCAAAAGCCTCAAAAAAAGAAGAAACTGTGTAATGACCAAAATCAACAAATTATTTTTAAAAAAAATTCAAGAATGTAGAAATATCCTCTACAACACTACCTGTAAAATCAAAAATAAATCTTAAAGGAAAACCATTTTATGAGTCTTAATATTCACAAAGACCTTAGCTGATATCAGATCATTTGGCTAAAATTTTAAATTATCTACTCTATTAACAATTTTTGTAATTTATCATTTTTTTCATAATATCTGTCAACTTTCTTTTAATCTCATTACCTGGATCATTTTCTAAAAAAAAACATATATTTTCCATTATTTAAGTTTCTATCCATTTTCTCCCTGAACTCATTTCCTTTCATAATTACCAACCAACCAGCTTTGTCTTCACAAGAAATGATCACATCATTAGCAATTATTGTATCCTTAAGATGTCTAACGTTAGCAGAATTAACAATATTTTTTTTTAAAAATACTATTTAAAACCAATTGAATGCAGACTTTCTGCTCATCACTCAATTTACTAGATTCAATAGACAAAATTGAATCAAAAACTATTTTTTGAATGAAAAAAATTAGGGCGTTCACCAAGATTTTCTAATTCTCTATCATTTAACTTAATATCAGAAATATCAACAATTTTATTAACAGAAACATTACCCTCATATACCCTATCACTACAATAAACTTTATTAATTTTTCCAAACAACCATTTTAATTTTCTTTCATACTTCCTACAATAGAAATTTGACTTATTTTGTCTAAACTGCCTCATGAAAAAATTTAAAATCTAATAATTAAAATTTTGCCTCATGTCTACCCAATACCTATTTCTTTTATATTCATAAATAAATTTGTAAAATTTAATAAAATTTTCTTTCAAAAACTATTAAAAATATATTTTTGTAAATTAAGAACCAAATTCCTAATTTTAAGGGACTTTTTATTCTTAAAATTAATAATACAACTCCTAGGAAAAACATTAAATTCCCTACATTTTTTAAGAAAATAAATCTCCCATCTTAATGGTTCTATCTTATCACTCAATCTAAATAACTTTTTAATTCTCCTAATATCAGTCAATGGAAAATTATTAAAAAGAACTCACAAAACGATACTAAAAATCAACTACAAATAACAATTACACATCTAAATTAACAAACAAACCACCAAACATACAGTTTTTTTTTTTAATTTTTATTTTTGTACAGTAATTTTTACCTATTTTTTTCCTTTTTTATATACTAAATTATTTTATAACACAACCATCTAATCAACAAATATTACAAAACAAATATATATATATTACAAATCGATGTCTGTATTTTTTCAAAATAATATACGTAAATTTATAAATAAATATTAGAAAATACAGAATTATGGAAAAGCTGACATTTTAAAAGTATTAGTTGACAAAAACTACAAGGATAGTTGAAAGCGCTTTTAAATGACGGTTATAGATATATTTTTATAAACTTTTAAGTACTGTATTTTTTAATATTTATTTATAAATTTACACACACACACACACCCATATATATATATATATATTGTAACACTACGTATATGCAATGCATGAAGAAATGACATAACCCCAATCATTGGGAAGCAAATGTAATACTATGTATGATGCTATGTATGAAAGGATGAAATTAATATAATACAATATTATGCCTTAACTGCATATGAAAGATATACTTGCCTTAAACATAATAAAAATGTAATAGAAAATATGATTGCCCCAATTGTTAGTGCCAAATGTAATAGTAAGTAAAATATACATATAAAGAAAGGTCCTAACAATTGAAATGGCCCCAATCAGTAGCAACAAATGTAATAGTACTTATTATGACATGCCATATACATATAATGAGAAAAGAAATTGTCTCAAAAATGAATATAATAAAATATGCTAATTCCAGCCATTGAATATGAGTTACAATAAATCAGGTAATGATGTTTAACTTTATTTGAACAAATTACTAATTTATAAAGTTATAGATAATAAATGATCTATACTATAGAAAATATATTACTCATGAGTGAATGTACTCTAATCACTACTTATATTGTTACTTTAGATAGCTATATAAAATAAACCTAAATACTACAGAGCATTGACTAAGGCATGTTAACTAGTTAATTCTCAGAGTTAACTTAATTAACAATTTGATTAGTTAGTAAATATAAATTGGAACAAAGAGAATTTTATTGAATCCAAAATATATATGTTCACAAATAAGATTACACATAATTTAATATTTCCATTACTGATGGCTTATAAAAATAATCCACTAATATACAAAATTATCATTTAGTCGAATGAATGAATTTGTCAAACAATAACTGATGTACTAAAAAGAGAAAAGTAAGATATTAATAAATTTCAAATGAAAACTTAGTCATTCTTTTTATATTAAACAAATGATATAAGCTTTATTCCAAGATTGTGATTTTATATTTTCATAATAGCACAAACATATATATGGAAAATATATAAAAAAAAAACTGTTTTGTTTTTAAAATGTTCATTTTTTTTAAATATAAATCAAATAAAAGATTTACTGATAATAACATAACTTGCAGTTTATATTTTACATAGGAATTGTTTAAAACTGTTGTAAAATTAAATCAATACACAAATAAATAAATATATTGATGATATCTTATTAAATTTATAATTTAGGTTATAGATGTATTTCTTTTTTAAAGTTGGTTAAACAAACAGAATGATACAGAAGACAATATCAAGAGCTCCTTTCCACTATGATATAAGAATTTATTCACTTTATTTTAAACCATGACTTTTATTAGGAACATCAACTACTTGGACTTTTTTTTATTAATATAAGGCTTATATCCTAGCCTGAAAAGTTCAATATTTATTCCATAACTTTATTAACTTAGGGTTTATTAAACCTAGCACAATATATATAAAAAATATCATCTCATCTAAGCCCTTATGTGTAAGCAAAACATATATAACACGACGACTTCTAAATACAAATGTGTGGATATTAATATATAACTTCAATATTTAACACTATCAATTGACCCAATCCTTTCAAATTACATCTAATAATAATACAATTAAAATAATTGAAGAGTTAAGATAATTATTAAATAATGATATAATTTGTAAATATGATTCAATAAAATTTATATATTTATGTACAACTCCTATGCAATTAAGTATAATTTATTATTTTCCAATCTACATTGATACATGACATTTATTATTTAATATATATATATATGTATGTAAAATGTGAATCAAATACCATATATATATATTACTACCATCATTATTTTACCCTAATATTTAACAATATATTTGTGCAATTTAAGATATAAATTTTCTTTAAAAAAATATCGTTTTTGTTTCCTTGTTCTGCATCTTGCGTTATCGCTATGAATATGAGGCAAATGGCCTTGAAAGTGCTTAGCATTTAATAATTTTTGAATCTTTATAGCTTCTCTTTCAAGCGCTTCACACGCTTTTAATTTTGTATATTAAAATAAATAAATAAATATATTAAAAATTGACTTTCATTATTATTAATAAGTTTTAACATTCAAAAAGAAACTTATAGGTTAGTTTTAAATATCACAATTGTATACACTTTCATAAAGATATATTTTAAAATGCTATAAAAATAACAGATATATATATATAAAAGACACATTTTAATTATCATTTAATTTCTTTTAATGTCTCTTCATTTCCTAGTCCACTAATTATTTCAGGCATTTTTCTTTTATTTTATCCATCCCAGAATAGATCGAAATGACTTTAAAATATGTATACATATTATTAATGAATTTATAGATGTTTCCATTGTTGAAGCAATTGATTCCGATCATTTTCTCTATATTCAATTATAGAAATAATTAAACTTGACTATTAATTAGGATCACTAAAAAAAAAAAAATAAAGTTGAAAAAATATATATAGATAGCTATTTTTCTGAAGTTTGTTTGCAAATGCAGGTTTGATTTCAGGCTACATATTTTACTAGACTTAATAATGAAATAGACAAAAATAAAGCATGGCCCTTATTCCCAGGAGGCTGTAAAGTCACCAACCAAGGCAGCGGTTGGTGGCCGAAGGCAGAGGGTGCTAAGAATCCGCTGATTGCAGACCCAGGCTGCCATTTGATGACGACTTTTTATTTAGGTACTTACAACTTCAGATCACTTTCAAGTGAAGGAAGATTGCAAGAATTAGAAGAACTCTCTTATATTAAATGGGACATTATTGGACTTTGTGAAGTTAGAAGAAAAGGTGAAGAGACAATTGATTTAAAAAGTGGACATAAATTCTATTATAAAGGCACAAATATTGGAAATACAAGTGGAGTAGGATTCATTATAATTAAAAAGTGAAAGAACAATATTATGGAGAATGATGGTGTATCGCACAGAGTGGCAAGATTAGTTATACAACTTAATAGCAGATACCAAATGCAGATAATTCAGGTTTATGCCCCAACAAGTTCTCATAGTGATGAAGTAGTAGAAGATTTTTATATGGATGTACAAAAGGCTTTTGATCAGAGTAAACAACATTTTAAAATTGTTATGGGAGACTTTAGTGCTAGAATTGGTAAACAAATGAAAGTTGAAAGTGCTGTAGGTAATTTTGGTTATGGTAATAGAAATGAGAGAGGACATAGACTTGTGGAGTTCGCAGAAAAAGAATAACTTTATATTATGAATTCTTTTTTTGAGAAAAATGTTAAAAGGAAATGGACATGGAAGCATACAAATGAAGGTACAGCAGAATTGGATTATATTTTGACTAACAGAAAATACATATTTCAAGATTGTAATGTTCTTAATAAATTTAACACAGGATGTGATCATCAATTAGTAAGGTGTAAGATATGTGTTAATGTGAAACTAGAGAGACAAAAAATATTAAGAAAAACAATATTTACAGTTGATATTCCTAATCTTCAGAAACATTCTAATGAATTTAAATTAGAACTTACAAATCGGTTTCAAGTATTAGTAGATTTTGAACATGATTCAGATTTGAATGAAATTAATATGAAAATAACTGATACACTTTTAAAAACTGCAACAAAAATAGCTGGTAGAAAAAAGCAGCAATTTACCAATAAAATTTCTACTGAGACTAGAGAATTTACGAAGAAAAAAAGGAATATGAAGATATACAAAAATGATGCATTAAAAAGAATTGAATATCTCGAATTTTGTAAAATGGTGCGGAAAAGAGTTGAAAATGATATAAGAAAGTATAACTGTGAACTAGCAAGGAAAGCTGTAGAAGAAAATAAAAGTCTTAAGAATGTAAAACAACATATTGATATTGGTAGGAAATTTATATCTGCAATAAGAAAAAAGATGGAATTGTTACTAAAAAGAGAAATGACATCATGAAATTTGTAGAAGATTTTTATCAAGAATTATATAGTAATAAAGAACAAGTACCTCCTATATCTATTACATCTTTCGAATTGCCCAGAATTTTAAATGAAAAAGTGAGATATGCAATTAAATGTATGAAGAAAGGAAGGGCTTCATGTAATGATGGAATTATAATTGATATATTAAAAGAAGCAAGTGAAGAAATAGAAATTTTTTTAGCAAAGTTATATACCAAATGTCTAAATGATAAAGATGTACCGGATGATTGGAAGAATGCAGTAATAATATTAATATTTAAAAAAGATGATAAAGAAGATATTAGAAATTACAGACCTATCAGCCTTTTATCAGTTTTATATAAAATTTTTACCAAGATAATTACAACTCATCTACAGAGAACATTGGATTTCCACCAACCAAGAGAACAAGCTGGATTTAAAAGTGGTTTTAGTACAGTAGATCATATCCAGGTGTTGAGAGAAGTTATAGAAAGGATGAATGAATATGAGTTGTCATTATGTTTTGGATTTGTAGATTATGAAAAGGCGTTTGATTCTATAAACATTTCTTCAGTGATTAAACCATTGAATCATCAAGGTATAGATCCAGGATATTGTCATATTTTGAAGAATATTTATAAAAATGCAACAGCAACAATTAGATTATATAATGATACTGGGAAAGTCAACATTGAGAAAAGTGTAAGACAAGGTGACTCCATATCTCCAAAACTTTTTACAGCAGTGCTGTAAGAAGTATTTTGTGGATTTAAATGGAAAACTAAAGGAGTGAAAGTAAATGGAGATTATTTAAGTCATTTAGATTTCGCAGATGATGTAGTTGTTTTTGCAAATAATGCTTCAGAGCTGCAGGATATGTTGCAGGAATTATCAGATGAAAGTAGGAAAGTAGGACTAAAGATAAATGTTAAAAAGACTAAAGTAATGTTTAATCGATTTGCTCAAAATATGAAAATAAAGATTGATTATGATGAATTAAAAGAAGTTAACAGTTACAAATACCTTGGTCAGATTATTAATACAGATGGAAACATAATGGAAGAAATTAATCATAGAATTAAACTTGATTGGAGTGCTTTTGGTACAAATAACTTGATACTAAAAGGAAATATGCCTATGTGTTTGAAAAGGAAGGTTTTTAACAAATGTGTTTACCATTTCTTACTTATGGATCTGAGACTTGGACACTTAATAGAAGAGCAATACAGAGACTTCAGACCACTCAAAGAAGTATGGAGAGATGCATGTTGGGAGTAACAAGAAGAGATCAAAAACGCAATGTATGGGTAAGAGAACAAACAGGTGTTATTGACCTCATTGAAAAAATTAAAAGATTAAAGTGGAGTTGGGCTGGACATATTGCTAGAAAAGATGATAATAGATGGACAATTGAAATTTTAAATTGGATTCCAAGAGATTGTAAAAGACCCAGAAAGAGACCACATGTGAGATGGATGGATGAAATAAGAAAGTGTGCAGGGGTGATGTGGAGAAGAGCAGAAAATATGGATTAATCTTGGAGAGACCTTCATCCTGCAGTTGATTGATAATTGTTGATGATGATAATGATGAATAATGAAATAAATCAGGAAAGAGGGTTCAAAAACTCCTGGATAGTAAAATTCACTTTAGCCAAACATTTTGATATTTTCCTGATCCAGGAATTATTATAGATCCAAAAGAAGAATTTGGGAATGGACAAAATAAAGCTATGACTTCTTTTTTTTCTGTTTTATTAATTAATAATGGCGATTCTGTTCTGGGTTTCCATAGTAATCTTTGTCCTGTTGTTATAACTCACACGCTAATCTAAAAACTTTAATACTGTTGATTTTAAAATATTTTTTAAAATAACAAAACAAAAAAAAATGTCAATAAATATATATATATTACATTGAAAAATTTATTTTATAATCTACAAAACAAATAAATAAACAACCAGAATAATATCATTACATCTTTTATAATTTAAAAAAAAAGTACAATCTAATTATAATTAGCAATTTAAATACTACTGTTGATAATTATTTTTAAACATACATACTCACAAATTTATATATATATATATCCATTGCTATTAAAATCTCATCATCATAAAACAAAGCACATATCACAATAAATAAATAAAAATGAACTAAATAAAAACAATTAACAACAATAACAACCTATTTACAAATTCTTAAGTAAAAACTAAATCAAAGAGATTTTTTTAAAACTATACTGGCACTTCAAAAAGAAAGGGTGGATTTTCCATCTCTTATAATATATATATATATATATATATATATATATATATATATATATATATATATATATATATATATATATATATATATATATATATATATATATATATATATATATATATACTAAATAAACACAAACCTATACTCTTTCAACCACACTCATGCAAACAAAATTAACATATATAAATAAGTACAAATATATAAAATAAAACAAAAAATAAAACATAAAGCTTTATACTATATCAGCAAAAATACCCTTAAATGCAAAGAATCTCATCAAAATGTAAACATTACAAGCCTAAAGCTAAACTAGTCAATAAATAATTAGCATTACCCCAAATCCAAAACTCAACAAAACTAGCCAAAAAATAAAATTAAAAACAACCAATGGTTTCACTGCTACAAGCAGACTTCTCAAGTGTAAAGAACTACAAAACAACACCATATTTATATTAAACATTGCCCACAATTCCATTTACTTTCCATTTATTTAAAACATATTGATGTACTAAGAACAATTTTTAAATTTGATATCAAAATTTTCACAACTTTCACACTTATCATTCCCTATCTAAGAAACTGGTCACCTATCTAAAATATTATAGTTCCCTGTCACTTTGGTAATGAATTTTAAAAATATACAAAATTTCAACATATTATATTTAATTTAAATATATTAAGCCTTAAATTAAAAATGTTATAACTTTATATTGAACCCCCAAAAATCTCTATATCACCCTCTTGTGAATCTTATTTAAAACATATTAAAGTTTTAAATACAATTTTAAATCTGATATCAAAATATTCAAAAATTTCTCACTCACTGTTCAATATCAAAAAAACTTGCTCATCTACCTAACATATTGTAGTACAATATTACTTTGCCTGGTATCTCTTTTTTATGCCAAAAATTGAAACAATTCTATTAAATTTAAGTTTAGACCTTAATTTTCAAAATTGTTTTAACTTTAATAATAACAGTGATTACAGTACTTTACAAACAAACTTGAAAACAGAGATTCTAACATAAATGAAAGCAATTAATAATAATCAAAATACTATATTCAAGCAAATTAATAAATCAAATGGGTATCTAAATAAAAATATGAATATACACAGACTTATAATTTTGATGAATAGAGAAACAAATATAATTATTACAAATATTGTCTAATAAAACTTAACTTGTCTTTTGGAACCTCAAAAATACTTGCCAGTATGAAACAAAATATATGAACAATTCTGTAATTCTGCTGTAGTTTACATTGACTAAATAAAATTACAAAAATGATTTACTTGTTTCCACTTGAACTAAATAAGCATGAGGAAGTGTGTTTAATAAAAAAAAAGTTTTCATAGAAGTAGGAGATAAATTCATTAAAATCTGTTTTCATTTTATATACAAATGAGTTATTAAACAAATTATATGCTCAATAAATAAACATCATTTATAAATAAATAATCACTGATTTATTTATTCACATCTAAATTATTTTTCAAAAATGCAATACTGACTAATATAAAAATGAAAATGGCAATTATTGAAAGTGTTTTAAGTAAATATAAATTTAATAATCATATTTGGGAATATCATTGTAATATGGGTAAGAAAAAATGATTAATCTTTACAAATTCTGCTGTAAAGTGAAAGAATCTCCAATGGTTTTTTTAATAAATAAACAATGAAGAAAATATTACTTGTCAGACTTTTCAAATGCTAAATGTTAATAGAATTTTTCATGTTTGTTTTAATCTCTGTCTAACATACCTACATATCCATTTCTAACTTTTATGGATGGTTAACTTGATTGAAAGTGTAATGAACACTTAAAAAGTACTAAACATGATTGAATCTTCAAAAGATTTCAAAACTTGCTTAGCCTGGATTTGAATCAAAATTATAAAAATATCAAAAGAATGTCTATCACTGCATCATGAAAATATTTCTTCAGTTCTAAAGTATTTACTGAATCAACCATCCAATATTAGAAAAAAAAATTTTGATGTTGTATTTTTTTATTTTAAAGAATAGATATTTTTATTATGAGATCACAATTTATTAATTTTTTTCTGCACATTTCAAGCCAAACCTGTTAAAGCTTACTTATAATAGCATTTCGAAGAAATTACAGTCTTGTAATAAAACACTTTGCTTTAAAGATTATATCTCAATTTTAATGAATACAGTTACATCATACTTGAACAAATTACTTTTGAAACATCAAATATTTGTTGCACATTTGCTCTCTAATTCGTTAGCTAATTATTTACCAAAAGTTTGTATTATTTTATTATTATAGAATTATAACAGTTTATTTTGAGATTTTTAAAAGTGATATAAACATCATACCACATAGTTTGATTACTTTCTTGGATTTCTCTTCTTTTCTGCATGAGGTATGTCACTTTAATAAAATAAGTTGGCATTATTTTTTTGCATGTCTTATGTGTATTTCAAATACAGAATTCCATTTGTTGTATATAAAAGATACATAATTCATTGAAAACTTTGTTTTATATAACAAATACATAACTTTTTCCATTTTAATATTAATAAGAATTATTGCAGTATAATCCTCTTTCATACTAATTCAAAACTGAATGGTTCATGAAGAAAGTATGATCATTACCACAACCAATCATAAACTTATTAGGTGTATAAATACATTGGACATCCTTGAAAAGTATAAAAAACAAATAATATTATGAATATTAAAATAATTGCTTTAAAATAAATAAGAAAATGTATTTTATTTTACATGGCCTGAAAAAGTATGTTTAATTTGTTACACTCATCAAATTTATATTTTCAAAGAAATAAAAAAAAAATGCATTTTATTTCTTAAATAAAACTACTGATTTTATTTCCAAGCAAAATATTTTCATTTTCTTATTATATTAAATAAATTATTTTACTTAAAGCAATATTTTTTAAATAATTAATCTCAACTCCAATATCATAATATTAAAATTATTGTCTTCATTGATTAATTAATAAAAAAAATGTACAGTAATTTTTCCCTGCCACAAGATTCATACATTAATAAATATCATTACAAATTTTTTTAAAATTTTTTTTCTTTAACAACTTGCATTTATTTTATACAAATCATATCACTTTTACACAAGAATTTTTGTTTCCATATTTTATGATTACTATCAAATATTTATGTACTGTAAATTATCATATTTACATTTTGTTTAAATTTATTTTTTCAAATACATTAGGACACATGCAGCCTTGATAATGATTGCAAAATATGGTTTAAACTCATAAATTATTTGTGTAAAAATTATATGATTTGTGTAAAATAAATACAGGTTTATATAAAAAGAAGTGAAAGAAAATATTTTTAATATTATGTTTATTTATTTCTAATGTCAATGGTAAATGTAAATATTGAATTGTATAAATGGTATATTTATTCTGAATATATAGCAGTAGAAGTTATATGAAATCAATCTCTGGCCATCATCAGAAATCCAAGCCTTTCCTTGCACATAACTGTTTTCTAAAATATTTATAAAAAATAAATATAACTATCAATGCAGAATTTTGCATATTTTAATTGACTACAACTTTTTTTCCTGTTCATTGATGCAGTGATTAAAAATAGGTTGTCATAATAAATGAATGATTACTTGTTATTTAGAAAATTTAGTTATTCATAGTAAGTAAATAAGCATTTATTTTTATTTTTATATGACACTATGTGTACAATTGTATTACATTCAAAGATCAGCCTTTCAAGCTAATTGTGCATGCGTCTTTTGCGAGTGTTAAATAATAAATGAATACTTCCCTCTACAATACAAGATATAGTATTTATGCAGGAATAAAAGGAATCCACTTATTCCTATGACTCAGATTCTTTTATATGAGCAAATCTGAAGTACTGTTGAGGAAAGCGTGAGAGTAGAATTCTCACTTTAAATTACTATTTACGATGTTTGGATGAATGACGTCGGTGAAATTGTCTAGAATTTACTAAATGTCACTCTAACTGAAACTTAATTATAAGTAAATAAGCATTTATTTTTATATGACGCTATGTGTACAATTGTATTACATTCACAGATCAGCCTTTGGTATTATTTATACAATAGAAGGATGTATATTTCATTTTTTGAATTTTTATATTATAGATGTAATGTTAATATTTGTATTTGCATGATAATATAGATGTAAATTTCATTTCCCATTGAACAAATCATATGTTTTAAAGGTTTATTGTGAAATTAATTTATTTTAAATCAAAACAAAGAATAATAATAAAAAATAGATATTTTTTTTATTTTTTCAGACGAAATAATATTTTATCTATGCTTAATATAAAAATAATTTATCCTATGTTTTATATTTGTTAATGAATTTTATGATCAGGTGTATATAACACTTATTCATAGGTTTTAAAGGAAATATTTAGGTGAAAGATTAGGAGATAATTGTGCTAATTAACAATATTATCTGTAGCCAATACAAGGGTTTTTAAAAAACAAATTAATGTCATTGAAAAATGTATTATTTAATTATTCAATTGTAGAAATATTGACAATGTTATATATAGAACTCACAAATAAGCTCTTAACAAACTTTGCAGAATATCCCCAACCCTGGACCATTTCTGCTATTGGCTTCCTCAGTGAGGTGCTAGGATATTCAAACATTAGATTCCAATTAAAATGCAAACATATATTTATAATTACATTTCTACAGAAAATTGGAAGAATTTATTATTTAAATATGGTCAAATATATGGATAATTGAAGCTTGAATTTGTTATTTGACCAGATATTTTATTTATTCCTAATTTAAAAGTTCATATCTGAAAATAACATGCTCTTTATTTTTATGATCTTGAACATGATATTTATATAATTGAGACACTATAAAAAAGAAAGCATTGCATTAAGAACATATAATATTCTTATTATGTAAATTCCTGATTATAATGGTATTATAAAAATAAATATGTTATTAATTATTATATATGAACAATCTTGTGAGAATTGCATTTTATCACCTTTATCCTTATTATAGATGGATTTTTCTCAAAACTTATGAACATATCCTAATATTATATTACTATTATTCTTTATCCCATGTGAAAAACATTTCTTTGATATTTCTTGCAGTCAGGATGGAGTGTTAATATTAAATTATGCAACTACTGAGAAGTTTATTATTTCTATAAATTAAATATCACTTAGGGTTTCGTATTGATATCAAGGAGAAGTTGGATAATAATTGAGAGATGAGTGTACTGGTATATAGTTGATGAGATTTTTTTTTAAATTCAGTGTTACTAATTTAAATTAGAGCATCCATTTTTGAGAGGGAAGGATGAGACTTTATGGTTGATAACATTCATGTTATTGGCTATAAAGCAAGCCTCCCTGATTTTTTTCTTGAATAATTTCTTTTAATGTCATGAATGGTTGCAGAGTAGAGGATAAGTTGATGTTCTATCACCTTTTAGTGCTCAAGAAATATAGAACTATGTTCTGGTTTGTTTTAGGCTCTTTTGTATAAATATTGGTGCTCAGAAAGAAATGTAGAGACTCATCCTTCCCTCCAAAAAATAGACCCTCTAATTTAAATAAGTAACAAAAAAAATAAATTTAAATTTTGACACCTATATACAATTGTATTCATTTCTTCATTATTATCCAATTTCATCTCGCTATGAATATGACAATGCCATAAGTTCTCAGAAACACTAAGCTGCATTTAATTCATACAAATAACAAGTTTGTCTATTACGTTTCTTACATTCCATATAGAAGAAATATAAAGAGTTAACATCATTAAATTAAAGTATATTTGAGTTTGTTATAATATTTATTATAAGAAATCTTGTAAATAATGTGTCAATTATATCTATAAATTTGACTTGTGATCAAGATAATCTTCAAAAATATAAATATTAGAAACACATTTTTGATACAATATATTTGTATTTGTTTCACAAACGAACTTTAGAATTATATCGAATGTTAACAATGGATATATATATATATATAAGATTGATTTAAAAATACTCTTGTTTTTTCCCCAAAGTGTTGCAAATACATTTCTATAAAAGAAATTGAGCCAAAGAGAGTTGTTTATTCTTTTTCCTAAAAAGTTCTGTCTTGTGCTTTGGATTGAGGGTATTTCATTTGCTTAATAAACCAGTGGTCAGAGTACTAATCTCATTGTATTTTTTTTTTTTTGGGGGGGGTGGAGGGGGTTTTTTTATTAAATTATTTTATTTTTTAATTTTGAGGGTAACCCTCTTGAGGGGAAAAGGAGAGTAGTAGTTCAAAGAATATTAAATCTATAACTAGCGTTACATTTTCGGACATATTATTATATAATGTTCATTATTGGCTATGCTTATATATATATATATATATTTGAGTCAGTATTGACAAGGTGTAAATTTAAAAATTTCACAAATGTCAATTAAAATAATATAAAACAATTTCAAAATAGCTTTAATAGTAATATGATTTTAAAATATTTACGCTTTCTTTTTAAAGTGCTTCAGATAAGTTTTTACAAAAATGAAATAAAGATTAGAAGATGTCTGTTTTTTTTCCAAAAGTTTTATCTTGTGCTTTGTATTAAGGATATTTCAGTTATTAATAAACCAGTAATTGGAGTATTAATCTCATTATATTACATACAATTAATTACTATGAATGTGTATATTTATATCCTAGTTCTTCATATATATATATACAACCTCTGAGATGAATATGGGATGATGGAAAATCATTATCATCAAAGCCAGTTAATCCAATTAAATATAAAATAAGCATAATAAATGTGCGCATGAGAGATCAGCAAAGAAGTAATTATAAATTCACCGGCATTACAGGGGAATAATAACAATCATCCATCATTATGAATGATCAAAAAATAAAATCAACAGTCAATCTGATTTGAAAGTTGTCCATTGCAGATCAGGCATATACACAATAATTTGGATGAACAAACATTATTGCTATTTGCATCAGAATATAATAATTAAAAAAAATAATGCTGGGATACAGAAACATGCTGATTATCATCAATGACCTCTGGCCATTTAGTACCATTAATGTAACGGTCAACTATAAACTTAATTTTTAAAAATAAAAACTAAATAAAATGTAGTACATGGATTTTAAACAATATCTTTTTGCACCATCTAGCATTAGAGAAGTAAATTAAAAAAAAAATTAACTGTGATAAAACACAGTTGCTGAAGCTTTAAATATAAAATTATAACAATAAAGCTGAGCGCTTTCGGGGGACTTAAGCCTCCATAATCATAGCTCAATACAAAACAAATACAAAATATAAACACTTATTCACAAGCAAAATGCGTATTTCAAATAAGATGTAAGCTAACTCTAAATAAATAAATAAAATACAATATAAATAAATAAATATTATAAAGTCCATATTTTAGAAATATTAAAACAAGAATCCTTTCTATTAATAGCATTAGGATTACAAGCTATAAAACAAGCTTCTTTAACCTTACGCTTTACGTCATTCTTCTCTGTACACACTAATTTTGCCTCTACTGGTTGACATAAGTGTCCAGCCTTATTTTCATGTTCCACAAACACTGAATTTCCCAAAAATTTAGTTTTAGTACGATGATATAAATATTTATGTGTGACACTCTATTTAAAATATTGGTTTTAGTTTCACCATAATAAATAGAACCACAATCTTTATGAGGACAAGAAACACTATGAACCACATGCTGAGTTAAGTTAGATTCAATTTTAAATTTTGAATTGTTAATCAATCTATTCGTATTTGGAGGTGAATGAAAAATTACTTGAAAATCTGGAGATAACTTATTAATTAACTGTTTTGCAATAGAATGAATAAATGGTAAAACTATACGAGGTTTTTCAATCTTGTCAGGTTTAAACTGCAAATTATGTAAAAATTTTACAACTCTATTGTTAATAATTGAACGTTTATGTCCAAGTTTGACTAAGTCCTCAATAAAACAAATAAGATTTTCTTTCCTATGTGCCTCAAATTTGCAAAGATGGTGGTTTCTATATAAAAATGAATTCAAAGATGCCAATTTGTGCACTTGGGGAGAGTATGAATGCGGATGAATTAAACCCCTAACTTCAATAGGTTTCACAAACATACGGTAGTCCAAATAATATCTAAATATTTCACTTCCTGTAATGCATCTTCCCAATTTATCGTAAGATTTAAACTGGTAGCCTCATGAATACTACTTTGAATCTCCAAAATGATATTTTCAGGAGCCACAATAAATATATCATCTACATATCTAGTGTAGATAATATCTGGTACAGAGTTAATAAATGTAGGAATAATACTACGTTCAAAATGGTCCAAAACTATACTAGAAAGAATTCCACTAAGAGGAAGTCCCATAGGCCAACCATTCATCATTTGAAAACAAGAATCTTTAAATGTAGCCACTAAATTTTCATCCAGCCAAGTCAAAAATCCAACAATAAAGTCAACTTTATTAGATGGAAAGACTTTATCAAGTAAAGATAACTTGACTATATCTATTGACTGCTTACGATCAATGGACCCATACAATTCCATAACATCCAGCGCTGCCGATTTAAAATTAGAATTAATTTTAGCATCTTTAATAACATCAATAAATTTAAATGATGAATTGACTGTAAACAACCAAAACCTATAGCATCAATCAACCAACAATTAATCAAAACAGAAGTTTCAAAATAATGTACACTACCAAAATCCATCATTAAACATAAAGGCCTATCTCGTTTATGTAATTTAACATTTGCAAAAATTTTAGGAAGGGATGATGCAGACGGGTAAACTTTAAAATGCTCTAATTTTGTTAATGCTTTCTCTTTTTCTTTACATAAAACACTAGCAATAAATTTCTCACTATTAAGCTTACAATTAAATCTTTCAATCTTTTTGAACTTTAATTTATCAATTTGCATAAAAATTTTATCCGCAAATTCCTCCTCTTTAATCAAAACAAACCTGTTCCCCTTATCTTCTTTCATGCAAACAATATCATGCTCACACATAAATTGTTTTGTATGCGATATGCATTTATTCCAATTCAAATTATTATTGTTGATATTATTGTGCATAGAACAGAGGATCATTTGGACTACCGTATGTTTGTGAAACCTATTGAAGTTAGGGGCTTAATTCATCTGCATTCATACTCTCCCCAAGTGCACAAATTGGCATCTTTGAATTCATTTTTATATAGAAACCACCATCTTTGCAAATTTGAGGCACATAGGAAAGAAAATCTTATTTGTTTTATTGAGGACTTAGTCAAACTTGGACATAAATGTTCAATTATTAACAATAGAGTTGTAAAATTTTTTACATAATTTGCAGTTTAAACCTGACAAGATTGAAAAACCTCGTATAGTTTTACCATTTATTCATTCTATTGCAAAACAGTTAATTAATAAGTTATCTCCAGATTTTCAAGTAATTTTTCATTCACCTCCAAATACGAATAGATTGATTAACAATTCAAAATTTAAAATTGAATCTAACTTAACTCAGCATGTGGTTTATAGTGTTTCTTGTCCTCATAAAGATTGTGGTTCTATTTATTATGGTGAAACTAAAACCAATATTTTAAATAGAGTGTCACAGCATAAATATTTATATCATCGTACTAAAACTAAATTTTGGGAAATTCAGTGTTTGTGGAACATGAAAATAAGGCTGGACACTTATGTCAACCAGTAGAGGCAAAATTAGTGTGTACGGAGAAGAATGACGTAAAGCGTAAGGGTAAAGAAGCTTGTTTTATAGCTGGTAATCCTAATGCTATTAATAGAAAGGATTCTTGTTTTAATATTTCTAAAATATGGACTTTATAATATTTATTTATTTATATTGTATTTTATTTATTTATTTAGAGTTAGTTTACATCTTATTTGAGATACGCATTTTGCTTGTGAATAAGTGTTTATATTTTGTATTTGTTTTGTATTGAGCTATGATTATGGAGGCTTAAGTCCCCCAAAAGCGCTCAGCTTTATTGTTATAATTTTATATTTAAAGCTTCAGCAACTGTGTTTTATCTCAGTTAATTTTTTTTTTAATTTATTGATTTTTGTTGAAGTATATATATATACATTCTTTTCATTAGAGAAGTAATGAAATTATCACCAATTTGGATGTCCCTAACAGAAAACATAAACCCTCAACCTATTTAACTGACCTATATACATGAATTCAATTCAGTGACAAAGAGCTATGTAACTATTACTGTGAGCAAGAGATGATACTAACATAATGTTTTAAACCTAGTCTAGGATTAAATAAATTCACTGGAATAATTTAATGAAATATAAATTTGTTAATAATAATAAATTTAAATTAAGATCTGCTAAGTAAGCTATAAATAGAAAATCAGCATTTTGATTTTGATTAAAATAATACAAAAAAATGTGCTATTACGTTGGGATTTACATACATCTCAATAGGTTTACATAAAACATGCCTACATATAAGGATGCAGATGTGCTATATAATAATTTGAAATTAATTTCATTGAATTGTCATAAACCAATAATAAAAATTAATTTTTATAATACATATTTAATTTTAACATATGTATGGTTAATTTTAATATATGTGTCTACATTATACATATCTAATACAAGCACACAGATGTGCTTTATAATAATTTAAAATTAATGTCTATGAATTGTCATAAACCAATAATGATATTTCATTTTTTATAATACATAATCATTTTAACATATATGTGATATGTGTACCCATACAAATTTGTGTGTACACACTGGTCTTTATAAAAAAAATTAAACTTAAAAATTCATATTGCTACATTTTTACAAGACAATTAATTTGATAATCCAATGCACACATGCATGCATATTATAATTATATCCCTAAAAATCAAAGTTATAAATTAATTCATTACTTCTAATGGTAAGTAAAAAAAAATTTCTAAAAAGATGTATGTAGATATTACTTTTATTTTTTAGATTACTATTAACTCTTAACTATCTTTAAAAATATGCTAGCAGTTCTTTTGTTCTTCAAAAATTTTTGGAGTTTTCCTTTTTTTAAATTTCAAAATAAAAATGCAAACTAGAATCAAGCAAAACTTATTTACTTTTAAAATTTTTAATCAGAGATTTTAACTGCAAAGTATTTAAAATAATCATTATTTTCAAAAAATATTTTACTCACCAAATGTATGCATTATATATATATATGTCTCGCAGTAACAATACTTTAGTGCTTTGTTGCATTTAGATTAATCAGTATATATATATATATTGTAATGGAATTTAATGCTGTATTATTTTCCATCCTCAAATCATAATGAATCAAGTCTCACGTTTTAGGCTTGATTTGTAATAGTACATGAATATGACATATCATAGTTATATATACATAATCATATGATTGGATGACAATTGTAATGGAAAATATATTAAATCAATATAAATAAAGAAAAATGAATTTAAACATTGGTGATCAATGTAGCATGTCATATATGCCATAGTAAAAGATGATATGGCCTAAATTATTGAACAGCATTTATAATAGATAGATTATATTAGAAATAAAGAAAAGATTTGGATAAGATATACCTATAAGGCACCCATTAATTAATAAAGTTCATAGTAACTTTTCAACTATAATAAAATGCATGTACCATGCAAGAATAAATACTATGAAGATAATAAATGTAATACCTATTTAATAGCATGTTATACATATATTAAGATAAAATAAATTGCTTCAAAATAATTATATTAAACTATAATATTACCATAGCTAATTATATCACATAACTTAATAATATTGAGCATTGACTAAAATATATTGCCAATTAGTTCTCAGGGTTAATTTAACTTATAATTAATTATATACTAAATATAATTCTGAACAAAAGGAATTTTATTGAATTCAAAATATATTTATTCAATTGACATTAACAATTGTATAATACTTTCATACTGGCTAGCTTGTAGAACTGATGTAGGCTAACACTGACTTTAACTGATTCACCCATCCCTGATGATTTCCATCAAGATATACCCTAAACAATCGACTTAAATCTCTCATCACTCTTTCACATGGGTTAGATTGTGGGTTGCGTATAGAGATGAGTACTGGTTTAATATTCTGAATCCATAGCCAATTCTTCCATTCTGATGACACAAACGTAGTGGCATGATCAGACAGTATAGATTCCGGTTTCCCAATTATTGGAAATTGAGAGTCTGTCACCACTTTTATTACTTCACTGGCTGATGTTTTCTTTACTGGGTAGGCTGTTACATATTTTGTAAACAAATCATAGGCCACCAGTAAAAATTTAAAATGACAATAAGATGGTAGTAGCCCATAAAAGTCAATGGCCAAATTTTCGCTGAGTTTCCCTGGTAAAATAGGCTGCCATTTTTCCGCATATGACATTCAAAAATTTTGTCTTTAAACAAATTTCACATGACTGGATCATATCCAATATAGATGTATACATGTGAGGCCAATAAAATAACCTATGCAGAGCATGTTCTACCTTCCTAGGAACATAATGCCCACAGAGACAGTGAAGATAATTAATAAGCTTTTTCTTCTTACAAGCAGGAACAAAAACCTTCCAAAATCCTGGATTTGCAAGATCAACTTGGTACATCAATATGCCCTTTGATAATCAATATCACATCACTTCACCATTGCCCATTGGTTCTGTATTCTCTCTGGCTACATTATTATTAGTCAATTGACATACTACTGGTCCGAGTTTAGGATCCTGTAATTGGAGTTCAACAATATTTTCTAATTCTTTTTCCACTGAATCATCAACCATTAAAGTAATGACCATCACAATCACATTTTCTGTATCACTTACTGGTTGGTTTGCAAAATTAATTGGATTCTGGCTAAGGATATCAGGAATTACATTATTTTTGCCTTGACAATACTGCACAGTATAATCAAACCGCTGTAGGAATAAACTACACCTCATCAAGCAATCATTATTTAAATATGCCTTATTCAAAAATTCCAAGCTCTTATGATCTGTTACTACTATCATTCATGATCCCAACAAAAATTGTTTGAGCTTAGAAAAAGCCCATACCATGGCCAGAGCTTCCTTTTCCATTACTGAGTAATGCAGTTCTGAACCTTTCAACCTATGACTTAAGAAGTATAAGACTAAAGGTTTCTCATCTTTATCCATCTGGTAGAACACCATTCTGAGTCCATACCCACTACTGTCAGTTTGCACTAAAATGGTTGTTTAAAATCTGGGTAGAGCAAAACCACCGATTCCAAAAATTTTAACTTTATTCTTTCCAATTCTTCTTGATGGACATCTAACCATTTCCACCTATTCTTCTTCTTAAGCAACTGAGACAAATGTATTGTATCAAAAGCAAAGTTCTGATAAAAGCAATGATAAATATTGCACATTCCAAAAAATGAATGCAATTGCTTCTTATTTTCAGGTCTAGAAAAATCCCTAATGGCTGCAATCTTGCTGGGGTGGGGTCTAATTCCTCCTGCACCTACAAGATAACCTAAAATGCAATCTCTTCAGTGGCAAAGGTTCTCTTCTTTAAGTTGATTTTAATATTCTTATTTTTACACTCTTGAAGAAATATGTCTAAATGTCGTAGATGATCAGACATATTCCTTGATGCTATGACAATGTCATCTACATACATCATCAGTAGGTTTTTTACATCAGCAGACAAGACTTGGTCTAAGTAGTGGATCAAACTTGCTCCACTATTGACCAATCCAAAGGGCATTCTTTGGAAAATATACGATTGTCCTTCATATTTAAAAGCTGTAAACTTTTGGTCCTGTGAATGCAAATAAATTTGCCAATAACTGGCAGTTAAGTCTACAGTAGTGAATACTCTTTTTCCTTTAAAATGAGCCAATAACTCCTGCATAACTGGAAGAACATCACATTCTGGATTGGTCCTATGATTCAACCATCGAGCATCCAAACAAACATGAGCTGATCCATCCTTCCTTTTCACAACATCGAGAGGATTATTGAATGCTGAGGCAGATTTTTGGATGACACCCCATTCTATCATCTGTTAAATTTGCTCTCCACCTCATTCTTATATTGGTAGGGTATTGGGTAAGACTTACACTGAAATGGTTCTTGATCACTTAATTAAATATGATGGGTATATCCTCTGATAATTCCAGGTTGTTTCGAGAATACCTCTTTATATTGACACAACAATTGACATAAGGTTTTCTTTAGTTCTGTGGTCAAATTAAATGTCTCATTTAATCTCAATCGAACATCAAGATCAGTTGTAACCATTTCAGTACAATTCAGCCCTAAAGATTGATGAAGCACATATTGTTCAAAGTCAATTATTTTGCCTCTACATACCAATCGTTTTTCAACATAATCAATGATACAACCATGCAATTGCATAAAATCAGACCCTAAAATCATGGTATATATTAGCCCAGTCATGATCAAGAATGCATGTTCCTGATTCATTAAGTTCAATTGTATCTTTAACCATATTTGCCGAGGAACCAATTTAATCTTGCAACCATTAGCCAAGGTAACTTGAAAAGATTGCTTAATCGGCAAGGATGGAACAATCACACCCTTTTCTTGAAGTTGATGATATAATTCATCACTAATAAAAGATGCCTGACTACAAGTATCAATTAAGGCTTTAATTTTAATTTTCTCCACCATGACAGCAATTTCTGGACAATTACTAAAGAAAGGTTGATCATCCAATTCTTCAATTCCAAAATCATCTACATCAAATTTCAGTGAATTCACAGCCAAAATTAAATTGTACCTCCCCATATTAGTCATCAGTCCCTGCAGTGAGGAACATTGCCATGAGGCCCTATCTAGTTTAATGGCTGACTTGCAATTCCAGCCACTGGAGTCTTAACTCTTGTACTATGGGTGCTATATGGATAACTCCCCAGTTGTGAATTGGCACTACGACCATATTCTCTACTTCTGTCACAAATCTATTCTCAGTATGGGATTTGTCTTCTTGATCGATGATAATTTTGGGAAATTTTCCTAGAAGGACCTATAAATTGGTTTCTTGGGGTATTGTAAATCAAACTTGCTACTGAGACATTAGGATTATCCCTCTTATTCCTAGATGGAGTATCATAAGCATTATCTCTGGCTTCCAATGTCCCTAGAATGTCTGCCACTTCTTCAACCATGTGTCTATCTTCTGCCACTAATATCTGATCAATGTGACGAGTCAGATTTCGGTGTAAAATTCTCACAATTTGTGTCTCAGAAAGTGGAAAAGCAGTTAAGGTTTGAAACTTAGCAACTTGCTGTCTGAAGAATTGGTTATAACTCCCTTTATGATGAACATATTTCTCAAGAGAAAGATGGTGACTAATACAATCTTGCTTATCTTCATTCCAAAAATTACTCATAATGGCCTGACAATAATCGCCATATGTCTGAGGCCTTTCAAATAAAGATCGCCACCATTCTTTTGCCAACGCATACAAATGATTATTGGCAATAGCCAATTTTTCCTTCTCAGATAACACATTAAGAGTAAATAACTCCTCTAAAGTGCTTAAATATTCCATGGGGTTTTCATTATATTCCCCTTAAACACTTTAACATTAATAAATCAGGACCTGTCATGATTAACACAATGACCACTAGCTGCTGGAATGGCACACTGTGAGACCCTAGAAAATCAATCATTGCTCCTTCATTAGAAATTTGATTAGCACATTGTTGATGATTGGCCTATTGTAGTTGATTTCCCACAACCATTCCATCTTTAAAGTAGTCCTGGTCTGCAAAACTATTTTTTGCCTTATTTTTATTCATTTCCAATACACACCCTTCCAATTGCTTTTGCAAATCTGTTATGTGTTCATGGTCAACTGACATTACTGATTTTATTTCCTCAATTTGAACACAGACACTTGCAACATCCTTTTTTATCTCTGCCTCTCCACTAATTCCCATCTCATGAAATTCCAAATTTTTCCTCATCTGTTCAATCTTAACATCTATTTCCTGAAAACGACTCGAGACCACATTATTTACCATCTCCATCTTCTCATTAGAGTCTCGTAACTCATTATGAGCAGTTAATTGAATCATTTCCACACAGTAGTCTTTACTGAGTTGAATAAATTCATCCTGCTGCAAGTTAGCAGCAGGTATGACTTCAGATTTGATAACTGCATACACATTTTCTGTTATATATGCGATGAAATTGAATATGATTTTCAAATCACTAAATAATTTGAAAGTTATAATGGAATATATTAATCAATTATAATAGCTATTTTTTAAAAACTTTTTAAAGAATGCCGGTTTACTTTTGAAGTTTTATGGTTTACTAAAGCTTCCAATGTTGATTAATGAACAAGTAGAAAGGGGAAATGCCCAAATCACAAAGTTGTACTTAACACATTGTTTTTAGTAGAAATACTTAATACCATAAATCTTTTTAAAGAAATTTATAAGAGAAATTTGAAGAAAAATGACGAACGAAAATAATGTCATCTTTTTTAATTTTTCATCACCTGCCAGTCTGATTCCCGCCTTTCATAAATCACATGCTGATTTAAAAATAAACTTTAACACTTTCGTTTAGCAATTTAAAATTTTTTTAGAATAAAAAAAAAAAGAAATAATTTCAATAAAAAACAACAACATATATATATATATATTATTGAAAGATTTACATTATAATTCACAAACCAAATAAATATTCAAACAATCAGAATAATACTACTATATCTCTTTATTCATTTTTTAAAAATAAATAAATAAATAAAGGTACAATATATTTATATTTAGCAATTTAAATACTATTGCTAATGATTATTTCATTATGCATACATTCATAATTATATACATATATTTTGCTATTATAATGATTTATCTCAAAACAAAGCAGATATCATAATAGATAAATAAACCTGAACTAAATAACAATAAAACAATTACTAACAATACACTAATAACTTATTTATAAACCCTTAAATAAAACTATAGCAAAGACATTTTTTTAAAACCATACTATTGAAACAGTCAGCTTTTCAACCCAACTGTTTCACCTACTATATATGTTATATAGTAGTATTCATACCTATATACATACCACCAAAATCTCGTATATGTATTAATAAATATTAATAAATCCTGCCTAAATTTAAATCTAAATAATACAATCATGTATGTGTGGGTGTATGTTTAAATACTTACAGAAACATTCATTTATATAACTCATGAAGTGAAATACGCACATATATAGATTGTTAATAAATTGCTAAGTGGAAAACTAATTGTATGTGTAACTTTAGACTACATATATGCAAGAATATAAATGTTAATAGATTATAAAACATTACATTTTCTATAATTTTATATATTTGTTAAATTATATATTTTCAAAATTGTATAATTCTGCATATATCAGTAAATTAGAACGGTCAGGTTACATATATAATAAAATGTTTTTCCAAATTTTACATTTGTTTTTCTGGACACACTGTCACCAGCATGATTAATCTTTACTGGTATAAGATTAATTAAAAAAAATTATATTTAGAATAAAACTTAGAAAACTGAATAAATTACGGCCTGTCAATGGTTTTTTTTTTTACCTATTTAATATTTGACACAGCAGGCTTCCGCGATAACTGGTGATTATCGTACGGGCCAAGAAAAAACTTCTAAAAAAATAAAATAATGAAGGAGAAGGGGGGGGTAAGAATATAAAAGAATAGCAGCCATCTTTCAAAGATAGTTTTAGTTTTTCATTACGCAGTTTTTATTATTCACAAAAATTCCAGAGCTTTTGAAAGGATAATTGTAATAAGGTGAATAAACAACATGTTGGGGTAAGTTGGCTCGAAATCTAGCCTTCTGCCCGATGAAGAGCCATCTAAGCCAGGAGAACATGAGTTGACCACCGCCAGAACCTAAAGATGTCATGCTATCCAAAGAACTTGCCAGAACAGAGAAAGATCAAGATAACTACGGTAATTACTCCTTCCAATCTAAAAACTTCAACTAATTCCAAATTTAAATGCTAGCTTAACCTTAAATTAATGGCCATCCTAATATTGTAAATTAAACTTATGTATATTTTATTTTTTTTTAATTTCAATCTAAAACTCACCCAAATTATAAATGTAATAACTGTATTTAAATCCTAAAGTCTTGCCTGATGATAAAAAACTAATTTAAAAACCTGATTTAAATTGTCTGATATAACTGATACAAAATGATTTATCTGATATAAAATATTTAACTGATTTCTAAATGATTTATGATTTATTATTTCAAATTCTAATGTACTCACATTCACACACATCTTTATTAATATAATTGTATGATTTTATGTTTTGGGTTACTCATAAAATAATGTTTGATTTAGTTACATATTAATTTGATCCTAAGTAATTAAATGCTATCTGTTTCAATTTGCTATAATGTAGGAATTAAATGTTTTATAAATTTAGAAACGTATAAAATGCAATAAGCTGTTAATGTAATTATGAAAATTTCTATGCTAATTTATTATTGTCTTAAGTTAATGATAATGTTTGCCATCATTAATCTTTGAGATAGCATTATAAAACTAAATCAATAATATTTTAGCGAACCTCGCACAACTTTCTTTTAAAATGAACAAATTTCAAATTTCACTTACTTGAAATTTTATTATGATTTAAAATGCATTACTTAAGTTAACCTATGCCAAATTTTATTATTATTTAGTTACCTTATCTTGTTTATGGTATAAAACTTCAAAACCGAGCTTTATCCTTAATTAAACTCTTAGCGAGAATTAAATAAAAATTCTCTCGCATATATATGTAAATGCGCATATATATAACATGTATATACAAAATAAAAAGCTCTGTTTTGGAAAGGATAAAATGTCTAGAATTAAAAAACCTTACAAACGTATCATCACCTTAAGATAAATTTGCTTTTTAATTTAATATTTTAAACAAATATTTAGTTAAAGTGATAAAAATACAGCATAAATCTATAAGTTTATATTTTAATTCCTCATACGCTGTAATCCTCCTTAAGCTAATTAAATCAAAGCCTATATAGATAACTTTGTAGATTGGATTCATAAATTCCCTAAATAGTATTATTAAGAGTACTATAATATGAACTGATGTGAGTAGTTTCATAAAAAAAACTTTTACTTTAACGTCTTAATTTTAAATATGATTATGTAGTCAGTGGTGCATATGTGTCCTTACAAAACGCTACGGCATATTTTCTTATTGCTGTACTTCTTTAATGGTCACATGTCATCGTGCAGCACCATTACCTTTATTTTGGGCAATTATCCTCTTCACATGTCGGATGGGTTTGCACCTCCACATTCTGCATTCTTATAATGGAGCATGAGACTCACCCAGAGCATAAGACTCCCATATTCTTATATAAATTGCTCGATCTGCCAGACTAAAATGGCCTCTTATACCACAGCAATGAGAATCGGTCACAGGGAACCATTACTCGGTAAAAATCCTATGAATAAGGCACATATGAGACACAAATAAGACTCAGAGTTATATGTTTTTCTTTACACACTAGTATCTGAAGTCTAACTTCCATTAATCAGTTCAACCCGCCATTTTAATAATTAATTCAGCATTGATCTGACTAGAATCCAATCTAAATTGCATATTAATGGGTAGAGAATATATATTAAATATTTGTGCTAAGTAAATGATGTTCTTTACAAAATTTATTATCACTTCCGCTAACATATAGAAAATCTAAATCCTATTATAGCATAAAATTGGCATAGATAACCATGAGGAAAGTCAAATCATTCTAAATTAAAATTCCACTCATGCAAAATTTTAATGTATTGTAATTTTATCACCTGTGAGTGATAGAGAATATATGTATAGCTTAATAAATAATTAGTTGTAACCTACATAATATCACCTGCGAGTGATATGAGGCTATATACATATATATGTAGAACGGATATCCAAAACCTCGAAACTTTATTAATTATACTGGAAAGTTAAAATCACTTATTAGTAAACTAACCTATATATGTAAGCCAAATTGCATAAAGCTGTACATCCAAAATTGTTACTGATAACGCATCACTTACGTGTGAACCCCATTGAATTGTAATGACCCTGAATCACCTGCATGTGAAATCCAAAACTTGCTTACTATAATAATGTTTTGAATTATTGTTACATTGAATTTATTAAATTGATTTTAAATTTACTCTAGTTTCTTGTCTTAGTCTTGCTCACCGACTCACTATTATTTAACCTTTAGTAATTAGCTATGTGATTTATTGAAATTTTATGAATAATTAATAATAATAGTGTGCCACATGATGCCTATATAGATATGCTATATAAAATACCAATTGTTACCCATCTTGTGTGATACTGTTGAGCTGCTGCCGGCATGTGAAGAAGAGAAATGCTGCTGTGACCTCAACTGTGTCATTTGTAAGGTTGTAAGTCTATGAGCAATGGTAGAGGAACTATGGTTAGGCCAGAGCTGTGGCTTCCATCACCGTAAACCTGGTCGGCCTTAGGATGATCTATCAGAGTTCTATATTTTGTTGCACAAATGCACATATTTGACCATTACAGTAGATTTTTTTTTCTTCCGGGTATGTCACCACAATGTGTGGCTTTATTACCACTATACACGACCTGAGCAAACGAGTGGAATCTCAGCACAGAGGGGTGAAAAAGTAAAAATGCATAGTAAAAGGATTTTTTTCTCCCAAGTATGAACACCCTACCTAGATTTTATTAATTATTCCATTCCTAAAAAGTTTATTTGCTAAAAATGTAAACTACATATATAAACCTTATATCTGTATAATTTTTTTTTCCATGTTTGAATCGTGTAATAATGCGTAAAAATGGATTCATATTAATAAAAGTCTAGCTATGTATATAGTGTATCATTAAATGTGGCTTATCAAAAGTATTACATGTATATCTCACCTGATGATTGCTGGCACCTGAGGTAATTTAAGAAAATTAAATTATCCTCACATAAATTCGCTATCAAAGGGAGAGAACGTGTTAAAATTTTTCAAAATTGATTGTTTTATGACAAGGATGTGAGTCAAGATAAGATGTGAGCAATATTAAAGCAAAAAGGGAAAAATCAGGCAAGAGAAAAGTATATGAGCATTTGGTGTTAAAAATTTATCAAACCATGGGAAAACAAATAAATAACTAATAACATTAAAATTAATAATAAACTATAATTATAAATTTAGCAGAACCAGGAGTGAAGCATGAAAAGGCAAGCCAAAGGTGAGTTGCATTTAAAATATTTTAAATTTTGTTTGATTTTATATTAGTAATAGAAAAGAAGTAAAATACTGAGCAAGTTAGTTAGTAAAATAATAAATGATCAGGAACTTCTAGAGGGGTAACAAAACAAGGTGGTGATTCAGGCTTAGGTGGGTTTGTTGGAAAAGGGGGCCAGATAGCCACATAGAAATTAAGTAACCAAAGAAATTAATAATGGAAGTTAAGGCAGAAGAGAGTATGGAAAGAATAAGGGAGGAAGTTGAGGAAATGAGGGAGGAAAGGAAGGTAAGGCTGATGGAGAAAATAGGAAAAATGCTTAATAGAAGATACAGATAGTAGTAATATGGAAGAGGAATCAGCGAATAGCAAAAAAGAAACTGTAGATGGGGAGTCGATAGAGAATGTAGTACCAGAGGGAGAAAAGCCCAAAATTCAGAAAGCTGTAGATATAAACCTAATAGTTGCGCTCATTATGAACCAAATGACAGAACAGAAAAGAAAGGATAAAGAAGAGAAGGAAATAAAAAGACAAAAGACAAGGAAAAGGATAAAATAGAAAGGGAAGAAAAAGAGAGAAAGGATAAGGAAGAAAGGAAAAATAAAGAAATAAAAAGAGAAGAAAATGAAAGAAGGAGAGCACAAAAAAGGGAAGAAGATAAAAAAGGAAGGGAACAAAACAAAAACAAAATATTAGAAAAGGTGGGAGCAATGGTCATAGAAGCAGGAAAAGGGGTGAGCCAGATATTGGAAAACATAGAAAGTGAAATGAAAAAGCTTAACATAGAATGTCAAAGGAGGAATGGTGAGGCTCAAGAAGAATGCCAACATAGAATATCCACCCACTCAAAGAATACACAGGAAAATATTAGCGGAATAAGATGAGAGATTATCAAAGTGAGAGAATCTGTAGAACAGCAAAAGAATTACATACAGGAAGAGGGTTGAAAGTGAAAGAAAAATTAGAGGGCATGAAAAAAAGGTTAGATGCAACCCAGGGCCAACAAGAAATGCAAAGTGGAGAAATAGCGGGACTGCAAAGAAAAGTACAGAGATTGAGGGACAATGGAAAACCCAAACAAAGAAATTAATAGAGGTGGATGCTTATTGTCGATTTGTGATGAATTATATGAATTCAAAGAAAACGTAAAAGTTAGACAAGATAAGGATGAATAAAAAGCAAATTAGTTAATAAAAAGGTTACAGGGTATAGAACAGGGTCTTAATAAGTTAGAGGAAGAGATATAGGACAAGTGCAGGGCCATCTATAGAATGTGGAATGACTATGTTAGTAAACAAGGGAGACAAAGAACATATAGATAAAAGTAGAGCTGAGACACGTGTAAAAGAAATAGGCACGCAGCAAATGAACAGAGCAGTGATGATCCCATACCTGACAGGGGGCACAGAATCATTAAACTCTGGAGATTTAGATAGTATTAGGGATAGAGAAGAAAAAGAGAGGAAAGTTAGAGAGGAAAAAGAGAGGGAGGATAGAGAAATAGGGGAGAGAAAGGATAGGGAAAGAAGGCAAAGAGAAGAAAGGAAGAAAGAAGAAAGGGAAGAATTAGAAAAGATGAAAGAAAAAGTTGAGCTAGGTGCAGTAGAAAGAACAGATGCAAGAATTGCGAGTCCGAAAGAGAACATTGTAGAGAAAGAAATCAATGAAATAAATCAAATAAATAAAGAAGGGATGCCTGTTGAATGGGAAGTTATTGAACCATTGAGTAAAGTGCACAGGCTGGAAGATACAGAGGATAGGATAGAAAGATTAAAGGTTCAAACAAGACTAGTAGGTGAAGTTATAAAGCTTCCACAAGAAGTTAAAGGAAATAAAGATCCAGCTGAGCAGGAGCTAAAGAAAGGGGAAGATATAATTAGGGAGTGTGAACTAAGAATAGACAAAGAGATAGCAGTTATACAAGTAGGCTGGGGAGAGATGATTGAAGAAATAGATGTAAGAAAAAATGACATAAAGATAGATCATTGGATGTATCTAGAATGGCTACAACTGACCAGGAAAGATCAAGGGAGTGTTACCATGGAGGTAGATAGGAAGGAAAATTTAGAGCCAGGGAAAGACCACCTTGAGAAGGAAGAAAGAAATAGTAAGGTAGGTAGACTGACATTTGTCAAAATAAAAAATAGGCGAAGACGAGAAAGTAACAAAAGTTATGAAATGTGGGAATGTGAAGCAAATGAATGGGGAAAAGTTGACCAGCAGGTGAAATGCAAAGCACTAGAAGTGAAAATAGGATGGAAGGCAAAAAAAAAGATAGGGCATAGAAGCAAAAAAAAGACAAAGAGAGGTGGAAGCTGCCAATTCTTGAATTAGTAAAGGAAGTAGCAGGCTAAAGAAGAAAAGATTGAATAATAAAGGAAGAGGCAGGAAGGAAAATAGGGAGAGGTGGAAATTACCAGCCTTTAAGACTGTAGGGAAGAGAATAAAAGAAATAGGGAGTAAATTTCAAAAGGGAGTGGTTAAGTAAGAAAAGAAGAGCTAGGAAAATAGACCAGGGAAGATGGAAACTGCCAATCTTCAAATTGATAGAAAGAAAGGAAAGGAGTTTGGCAAGGAATACCAAATGGAAGATGGACATAGTGAGTAATGAAAGAAGCAGGAAAGAAGATAGGGAAAAATGAAAACCATCAGTTTCCGATATAATAAAAGAAGAGGAGGAAATGATGGAGAGACAGGTAGTAAAATCTACTGGAAGTGATCGAAATTTAAGATTTTAAAACCATGTAGAGCAGTAATAGCTAGGACTGTAGATACCACTTAGGGTTCTGAAAGATTGATGATAAAATAAAGTTATATAAATAGTTAGTAGTATAGCATATTAGTTAGTCATTGAGTAATAACATAGTATGGTCTCGTAGGCAGGAGAATAGGGTAGAGAGGGTTCTCAAGTAGTATCAAAACGTAAAAATAAAAATAATAGAATAAGAGGAATTTTCATTAAAATTAAATAAAAAAATTTTTTTTACCCCAAGTAAAAGCATCAACCCATTAAGCTTCCATAAAAATTCCCATGAGTTTGAGAATATGAAACAGTCAGCTTTTCAACCGAACTGTTTCACCTACTATATATGTTATATAGTAGTATTCATACCTATATGCATACCACCAAAACTTTGTATATTTATTAATAATAATCTTAATAAATCCCACCTAAATTTAAATCTAAATAATACAATCATGTATGTGTGTGTATATGTTTAAATACATACAGAAACACTCATTTATATAACTCATGAAGCGAAATACGCACATATATAGATTGTTAATAAATTGCTAAGTGAAAAACTTATTGTATGTGTAACTTTAGACTACATATATGTAAGAATATAAATGTTAATAGATTATAAAACATTACATTTTCTATAATTTTATATATTTGTTAAATTATATATTTTCAAAATTGTATAATTCTGCATATATCGGTAAATTAGAATGGTCTGATTACATATATAATAAAATGTTTTTCCAAATATTAGATTTTCCAAACATAGTAAACAATCTGGGCACAACTTCATACCTGCCAACCCCATTATTTTATGTTCAGAGCCAAATGATTACAGGAGAAAAATAAAGGAGGCATTCTATATTAATAGAGACATCCATGCCATTAACAGAAAGGACACATGCTTCGAGATCTTGAAAAAATGGGCTACATAACAGTAGCTTATTTGAATATTTACATTTGCATATATTTATTACACTTTTTATGAAGGCTATGAGTATGAGGCATGGTTCCTTGAAAACGTTCAGCCGATAAATTTTTAATAGTAAGTTATATTTTCTCTAATTAATAATTACAATTAAGTATTTTTTGTTTTTAAATATTAGATTTGTTTTTCTGGACACACTGTCACTAGCATAATTAATCTTTACTGGTATAAGATTAATTAAAAATTTATATTTAGAATAAAACTTAGAAAACTGAATAAATTACGGCCTGTCAATGGGTTTTTTTTAACCTATTTAATATTTGACACAGCAGGCTTCCACAATAACTGGTGATTATCGTTCAGGCCAAGAAAACACTTCTAAGAAAATAAAATAATGAAGGAGAAGGAGGGGGGTAAGGATATAAAATAATAGCAGCCATCTTTCAAAGATAGTTTTAGTTTTTCATTACACAGTTTTCATTACTCACAAAAATTCCAGAGTTTTTGAAAAGATATTTGTAATAAGGTGAATAAACAACATGTCAAGGTAAGTGGGCTCGAAATCTAGCCTTCTGCCTGATGAAGAGCCATCTAAGCTGGGAGAACATGAGTTGACCACTGCCAGAACCTAAAGATGTCACACTATCCAAAGAACTTGCCAGAACAGAGAAAGATCAAGATAAACAACGGTAATTACCCCTTCCAATCTAAAAACTTCAACTAATTCCAAATTTAAATGCTAGCTTAAATTAATGGCCATCCTAATATTGTAAATTAAACTTATGTATATTTTATTTTTTTTAATTTTAATCTAAAACTCACCCAAATTATAAATGTAATAACTGTATTTAAATCCTAAAGTCTTGCCTGATGATAAAAAACTAATTTAAAAACCTGATTTAAATTGTCTGATATAACTGATACAAAATGATTTATCTGATATAAAATATTTAACTGATTTCTAAATGATTTATGATTTCAAATTCTAAAGTACTCGCATTAACACACATCTTTATTAATATAATTGTATGATTTTATGTTTTGGTTTACTCGTAAAATAATGTTTGATTTAGGTACATATTAATTTGACCTTAACTAATTAAATGCTATCTGTTTCAATTTGCTATAATGTAGAAATTAAATGTTTTACAAATTTAGAAACGTATAAAATGCAATAAGCTGTTAATGTAATTATGAAAATTTCTATGCTAATTTATTATTGTCTTAAGTTAATGATAATGTTTGCCATCATTAATCTTTGAGATAGCATTATAAAACTAAATCAATAATATTTTAGCGAACCTCGCACAACTTTCTTTTAAAATGAACAAATTTCACTTACTTGAAATTTTATTATGATTTAAAATGCATTACTTAAGTTAACCTATGCCAAATTTTATTATTATTTAGTTACCTTATCTTGTTTATGGTATAAAACTTCAAAACCGAGCTTTATCCTTAATTAAACTCTTAGCGAGAATTAAATAAAAATTCTCTTGCATATTTATGTAAATGCGCATATATATAACATGTATAATTATATACGAAATAAAAAGTTCTGTTTTGGAAAGGATAAAATGTCTAGAATTAAAAATCATTACAAACATATCATCACCTTAAGATAGATTTGCTTTTTAAGTTAATATTTTAAATAAATATTTAGTTAAAGTGATAAAAATACAGCATAAATCTATAAGTTTATATTTTAATTCCCCATATGCTGTAATCCTCCTTAAGCTAATTAAATCAAAGCCTATATAGATAACTTTGTAGATTGGATTCATAAATTCCCTAAATAGTATTATTAAGAGTACTATAATATGAACTGATGTGGGTAGTTTCATGAAAGAAACTTTTACTTTAGCATCTTAATTTTAAATATGATTATGTAGTCAGTGGTGCATATGTGTCCTTATGAAATGCTATGGCATATTTTTTTATTGCTGTACTTCTTTAATGGTCGCATGTCATCGTGCAGCACCATTACCTTTATTTTGGGCAATTATCCTCTTCACATGTCGGACGGGTTTGCACCTCCACATTCTGCATTCTTATAATGGAGCATGAGACTCACCCAGAGCATAAGACTCCCATATTCTTATATAAATTGCTTGATCTGCCGGACTAAAATGGCCTCTTATACCACAGCAATGAGAATTGGTCACAGGGAACCGTTACTCAGTAAAAATCCCATGAATAAGGCACACATGAGACACAAATAAGACTCAGAGTTATATGTTTTTCTTTATGCACTAGTATCCGAAGTCTAACTTCCATTAATCAGTTCAACCCACCATTTTAATAATTAATTCAGTATTGATCTGACTAGAATCCAATCTAAATTGCATATTAATGTGTAGAGAATATATATTAAATATTCGTGCTAAGTAAATGATGTTCTTTACAAAATTTATTATCACTTCCGCTAACATATAGCAAATCTAAATCCTATTATAGCATAAAAATGGCATAGATAACCATGAGCAAAGTCAAATCATTCTAAATTAAAATTTGGCTCATACAAAATTTTAATGGATTATAATTTTATCACCTGTGAGTGATAGAGATATATATGTGTAGCCCAATAAATAATTAGTTGTAACCTACATATTATCACCTGTGAGTGATATGAGGCTTTATACATATATATGTAGAACGGAAATGCAAAACCTCCAAACTTTATTAATTATACTGGAAAGTTAAAATCACTTATTAGTAAACTAACCTATATATGTAAGCCAAATTGCGTAAAGCTGTACATCCAAAATTGTTACTGATAACGCATCACTTACGTGTGAACCCCATTGAATTGTAATGTTCCTGAATCACCTGCATGTGAAATCCAAAACTTGCTTAGTATAATAATGTTTTGAATTATTGTTACATTGAATTTATGAAATTGATTTTAAATTTACTGTAGTTTCTTGTCTTAGTCTTGCTCACCGACTCACTATTATTTAACCTTTACTAATTAGCTTTGTGATTTATTGAAATTTTATGAATAATTAATAATAATAGTGTGCCACATGATGCCTATATAGATATGCTATATAAAATACCCATTGTTACCCGTCTTGTGTGCTACTGTTGAGCTACTGCCAGCATGTGAAGAAGAGAAATGCTGCTGTGACCTCAACTGTGTCATTTGTAAGGTTGTAAGTCTATGAGCAATGATAGAGGAACTATGGTTAGGCCAGAGCCATGGCTTCCACCATCTTAAATCTGGTCGGCCTTAGGATGATCTATCAGAGTTCTAGATTTTGTTGTGCAAATGCACATATTTGACCGTTACACTATATCTTCAAAAAGTAAGAATGGACTTTCTATCCTGTACAATATATATATAAACTATGTATGTGTTATATATTTATATATATCAAGCACTAATTACACATTAGCGCTTTGTTGCATTTAAATTAATAATCATATATATAAACTTTAGCATGATACTTTTCTCAGTAATCTCGCTATTTATTGTAATCTCTTAGTAAGATAATCATTTCTAAAACAGAGACTGCCTTATTAACAACCCTGCAAAAGAGTACAAATCTAGTAACTGTTTGCATTTAGTCACTATAATTTGGTATTCTTTAGACATGCTGTCTAATACACATATGTATGGACTATAAAACAAGAAAATCAGGCCTATGATTTCATGTAAATTCAAACTCTACCATTTATTATGACATTAGTAGCCACTCTATATCTTGCCTTTAGTTATAACTTCATAATGATAATGATGTGTATCTGTTGTAAGTACTGAATGATTCAAATCCATCATTTTTATAATGTATCATGGAATTTAAAAAAAACATAGTAAATCAATGTAAATTTTCTTTATCTTGATTTAAAAAAAGTTAATAACACTTTTTTCATGATTAAAATCAAAAGCAAACATTAAAAATACCTTTTTTAATGTCTAATTTATAATATTTTTTTAAAATTCGAAATTACTATTTAATTCTTAACTCTTATTTCAGTGTATATAATTAATATCTACAAAACTTTGGTTGTATTTATTTCTACTTTTTCTTTGAACTTTGTTTATATACATGCACACACACTACTATGTCATGAGGCACAAAGAAGTCTATCTCTTTCTATATATATATATATAAACAATGTTTACATTTCTCTTGAGTTTTATGAAAATAAAATATTTTTTCTTTCAGTAAAAATAAATAAATAAACCCAAATTAAAATCATGTTGCCACTATATACATGCATAGACACTTAAAATACAATCTTAATATTACTAGTATTGTTGTTGTGCTTAATTTTTCAGAAACTGTTAAAGCGTATAATTAATTTTTATAAAGTTTAATTAATTTTTATAAAGTTTAAGTGTCAAACCATTACATCTATAAAATTATATATATATAAGACATATTTTATGGGTACATATGTGTAAGATTTTAATTAGATTTTCCATTTTGACTCGATCACACAAGTCCTCAATTGGAAAATGAAGAAACAATGTAAATAGAATCTATAAAGGTAGTTATAGAGACACTGTTATACAGTGTTCACAATAATTTTTAATCTCCACACCTAAAAAACAGTTGTATAAAACTGAACAAATTGAAAAAATGAATAAACAACAATTAGAAAAATTCAGAAATTTGATAATAATTGCTTTTCCCAAAAAAATTTCCAAATGTAAAGAAGTTTACATTTTGTATTTGTTTGATATAATTTGGTCTTTTTAATATCTCAATAGCTTTTCTGATCTTATATTGGTGTAGGTATTGACATCTGGATAAGATCCTGGTCTTAGAAAAATCAATATTGTGCTGTATCCATGGCATAGATTGATGATGAATGTTGCTACACTGCATTAGTATGTTCATCACTTCTAGTACTAATGTGATGATTGCTCATATGAGATTTCATGTAGCAGTTGTAAATCTTCTAATGTGGATATGAGCAATCATACATCAGTATTAGAAAGAATGAACATGCTAATGCAGAGAAGGAATATTCATCATCAGCAGCACTCAGTTCAATCCATGCTATGAATTTAAGTCACAATTTTAATGTTTCTAAGACCAGGATCATATCCAGATGTGAAAAGTTACACCAATGTAAGATCAGAGAAGCTATTGAGTTACTAAAAAACAAATTGTATCAACAAATGCAATAACACATGTAAACTGCCTTATATTTGGAATATTTTTTTAAAAAACAAATCACTCTGAAGATTTTGAATTTTTTAAATTGCCATTTATTTAATCTTCAATTTGTTAAATTTTATACACCTTTTTTTGTAGCTGTGGTCAACATTTCCCAGTCATGGGATTGAGGGATCAAGTTGAAATGTTTGAATATCTAATTAAAACCTTATATGGATAAACCAACAATATATGAATTTTATTTTTGTAACCAGTGAAAACATATATATATATATTGTAAATGTTTGGATGGATAAAACGAGATTTACTTTAAGTTCAAGTGCCAGATTTCAATGGTATAAATTTACATGTTGAGACACTTTTAAGACTCTTTTAATATTCTATCTAAACTTTATTGAATGAAATTACTGTTTAGAAAATGTGTAAAATCAATTGTAAATTTTAACCGAAAACAATGTTCTGGTTTAAAGTATATCTACTGATATTTTATTAACTTCACATAGGATTTAAAAATGAAAATAATTAATGGTCTCAGGTTATTGATAATATCAATAATATTAATGCAAATATAAATTGATATGGGTGAGTGTATAAAATAACAACTATGAACTTATAAAATAAAATAAAAACATTCAACTTTTATTTATATCACTGATAAACAATAATAAACAAAAGTCATTAATAATTTAAACAACTCTGATTATTTTATATCATTCAACTATCAACGCTGAAATAAATATTTTATAAATAAATGTTGTTACATGAAATCTTTTTATAGGATTCAAAATAAAATCTTGTGGTACATGACACAAACAAGGATATAATTTGCCAATACTTAAGTTATGTATAGTGATGAGATCCTTTGATTGTTTCCCACCAGCTGAATCATAAATAATGGAATATGTGCTAACTATCTAATCAATCACATACTCACATATTATAATCTGTATGCACATAGATATGTGTATAATAATGTTATTAATTTGTTTTACCTGGCCAGTAAATATTGTCTAAAAATTCTAGAACAAAAATAAAATAAAAATATGCATGCATAATAAAATAACTGATAATAATGCATCAAGTTTTATTAAATTTTGGAAGTTGTATTTTTAAAATATTTTATACAAAAGAGTTTTTTAATGAAAATTCTGTAATTAGTGAAGCTTGACATGTCTAGTGAATGAATTGGTTCCAGTTAGTTATTTCTTCATGCTGAGTCAAATGTCATTATAGTTCACAAGATGATGCCATCTTCTAAAAATTTCTGTTTGATTTCTTGAAATCATAAACAACTCCCAATGAATTCTGGTTCAGCAATCTTGCTACAAACTATTTTATAATGGGATAAATATTTTGTCTCATGGTTTTTTTAGGGAAACCATTTCACAAACATAAATCATTGTCAAAATTTTAAAATAGAGTTAAAATTGAATTATTTTAAAATAGCAATGCCCAAACTTCCAAATGCATGTAAAATCATAATTCTCATAATTAATGGCAGATTGTGGAAGGATTAAGACATTTGACCCTTTTCTACTTAGCTTTTAGCAATGCATGTTATTTGAATGCCAAATGTATATTTTTAAGGAATATATATCTGATGTTAACAATAGCTGATTCAAAGTGCAAGTGAGCAATTTTGATGCTATATCAAGCTTTTATAATATCATTTTTCATCTTGTACTTTTATATAGTTTTTTTTTGTAGGAGTTCTAGAATAGTTTATCTCTTTATGCTTTTATATAATTTTTTTTCAGCTTTACAAATATTTAAAATTAATGTTTATAATTTCCAAAGATTAATAAAAATATAAATCATTTGATCTTTATAAAAATTAAATATAAAAGCTTTTGACAATTAAGTCTCAATTAATTTCAATCAAATTCCCATTCACAACTATGATAACTAACTTGCATTAATTAAAGTCTAAATTATAGCAATACACTGTCAGATAAGTAAAACTGGAAACAAACTTAGAATCTTAAAACTAAGATTCCAAGGCATACTATAAAAATACAACGATAAGCAAATGTATATAAAATAGTTAACATTAAAGATTAAACTGAGACTAGACAGATTTAAACCCTGATTAAAATATGGAAATGTATTACCTTGAGGTATAAATTTACAACTGCAGAGGTCTTTCAGCTTGCCACAAATAATTCATTCATTGGAGAACTCCAGTGAAGACTTCAGGTTTCCATTTTATTCAGAAGGCAGGAGGCAATACAGGGTTAGTTCTTGTATATGTCTTAAGGCATATTTAGTGGGCGATTTGGCTCTAGGATCCATCTTGAGTTGGTATAGCATAGCATCATATAAATAATATTCTTCATAGAGACTCATTTAGGCATTCTGAAGAGATTATTCCATTTATGAAATGGTTATATTGACTGATGTACTAAAAGTTGAACAAACTAAACCAACTGAACAGACATCAATAGCTGAAGAATAATCAGTAGAATAGAATAAAATAGAATAGAATCCTCTTAGTTTCCATCCTGGCCTATTTATATGATTCTCCTTATCTCCCACATCATCTTTAATTATTAATTAGTTTTAGACCAGGGCAAATCTTTATCTTAGTCTCAATTTTAATTTAAAAAAATTCCAAGCAGGTTAATCTTATTTAGGATTAATTTAAAAAAAATGTAACAAGTCTCAGCTTAATTAAACAAAATTAGAAATTGATTACAATCAAAACAAGAATGCAATTAAACAAAACACTTTCCAAAACTAAAATGTTTTGTTCAAGAGGATTAACTTTTTTTTAAAAAATTTAAAATTATTTCTTTTAAAGATTACAAATTTGCTTTTCTTTAATTACTTTTTAAAATTATATATATATAAAAAAAACAAGTGATAAAAGAAAACTATTTTAGAATTAAAATTTATTAATTACATAATTAAAATTTATTAAAAAGTAAAATTGACATATTTTACAACATAACTGAGTATGTGCATTATTAATGTACTCTTATAAACACTTTTAAATAGTTTTTTTTTTTCACTTTAATAAAACCAAAAGTTGGTTTTATTTTTGACATGGATAAACTATCCATCTCAATATATATATAATTGTTTGTTTTGGATGTACCATTAACTAGAGAATTTTTTTTGTTTCTTAGAAATTTAATAAATCAAATATATATGTAACTTTGATTAAGTAATGATCACAATATTTCTGTCAGAGATCTGTAATATAAGAATTTAACTCATAGTTTGGCTAAAATACTTAAAGTTAGTTTAAAGTCTATATTAATCAGTGGATCCATATGTAGCTGATTGTATTGAAGTTGAGATTAGTAATCTAAGTTAAAAGGATGAGTGCTAGAGTAAGTAGTTAAATTTACACTAAATAAAATTGTGTGTTATATTTAGGTAAAAGTTACTATAAGTTTAATAGAATATTTAATTTTAAACCCATCATTATTGAATCAGATTATTGAATTAAAAACATAAAGTAAATCAGATCAGTTTAGTTACAAACATATGAATAAGTCTATATTGATTAAAGAAAGCTGTAATTTCAACAGTTCATTTCAAAAGTTAATTTATTCAAAAGGTATGTTACATTATTGAACAAGAACAAGAAAAACAGATGATATAAGGAGAAGAGGTTAATGTTGTTATACATAATTTGCTAATCATGAATGTTCTTCTATTACAAGTCTTTACATTGTTATAAGAAGTACAAGGGTACAGAATGGTCAAGATTGCTTTGATAATATGAGTTAGATATATCAAAGATTTAGCAAATGGGAGCATTATTGGGTTTAGTGACCCAAAGACAACCTGGCTTGTTTAAGGAATGAGTTAGCATGTTTGTTAACTGCTATTGTAGTCAATTATGTTGTTGAGACTAGAGACCATGTGTCATTGAAAGTTTTGATTGTGGAGAAGAGCTCATGTCATGATTCTAAACATAGGAAATCCACATGAACTCCTGCTAGATATTACTGGCATGGATGTAAATATTACGCCCAGTACTAACTATAGACGTAATAAAGATGACCATCTTGATTGCTCCATGTTGGATGATGAAACATATTCCAAGATAAAGGATAATTTTAATAAATCCATACCATTAACTGTATATAAATCACTACTAAGTTACTATGGTGAAATATCCTTAATACTAGCGATAACTGATATACAACTATCGTGAATTAGGTTCCCATTAGACAGACTATATGAACTCATAAATTATAAGCTGCTAGGTATACATACCCTACTCAATCATCTTGCCGGTTTTATTCTTTGCTATATTGATGTGAACAGACTCACTACACTCCAGGGTAGAATTCAAAACTGCATAGCACAGTTTACACAGCATGACCTGTAGAATATTCTCATAAATTTTAGAACAGTAAACAATTCCATTACTTAATTAACCCTTACTTAAATGATCAGACATTCTCAAAGACAGTTGTCTTTGCACTCATCCTAAAAAATGTCTCTCCCACTGAAATTCCTACAGTCATCTCAGTCAGAGGATCTCCAATAGTTTTATCTTTTCATGGTGTGCAGCCACAATACTTTGTCTTCAGCATACACACCTTATCAAAAATTGTCCACTTAAAATCTGTGACAAGTGTGGCACCAGAAAAACAAATCTCACCAGTGTGATGACATCTCAACTAACATCAATGGGTTGGAAGTAGTGAATAATCATACACCTTTGTGTCATGGCTTAGATGATAACCTTATGCACAATAGCAAATCTAGATGTTTAATCATGTCTACAAGCATTGATTCAAATGAACATAGCACCCATATAAAGAGAAAACAAAGAGAATGATTTTAAGTATATATGTGAGCTTAATTGCATGTGTAAATGTAAAATTTTATTTATTGGGAAAATAGAAAAAAAATTATGTTTCATTCTTAGTATAATTTGAATGAATTTTAAATGTGTAAAAAATTTTAGTTAAGTTTAAAGTAAATTTTACAAATATTCATTCATAAAATTAATTTAGTTTAAATTATTTATTTGACATTTTATTTTATTTTCATTTTGCCATTTTTTTATTTATTATTTAATCATATAATTTAAATTTGGTGAATTTCCAAAAATATCACATGATCATCTGGCCAGTTGTGAATAATTAATATCAGACCACAATTAACAACCGATAAAATATCGATTCAAGGGAGTAGCAAGTAAGAAAGAGGAGGTTTCTTGTCCATTAGAGTGATTGACAACAGAAGGTTATAAAATGCACATATTTGGGGAGAATCATAGTTTTAAAGAATTGTGTTGGAAGGATCATAGTGTTAGAGAATCACATTTGTGGCAGATCATAATTTTAGAGAATTATTGTTTCAAACAAGCTTAAATTCCAAATCTAAACAAGTGTGAAAGTTTCATATTTTTTATTTATTTAAAAGTTAAAATGTTGATGTAATTTTAAGGTCAGGCATTCAATCTCATTGTTAAGCTAAACAAGATAATTGGACCCAATGATAAAGAGTTGATCAGTAATATACCAAGTCATGATACATGTAGAACAAATCATTTGATGTCTAGGATTGAAAGACTACAATGCTAGCTGTAAGTTTGAATGTATGCTATAACTTAATCAGAGAAGATGATTTTATAAAAATAAAAAAAACAACTTAAATACTTATTATATTTGATGACGAAAAGAAATTCTTAAGTTAACTAACTGATGACGAAAAGTAAACTATTTATTTGAATGATAAAGTTACGAAAATAATAAATGCTGAATGTGTATTGACTGGAAAATGAAAATTTTAACGAGCAAAGAGATTAAGACTTATTTATGAATCAATACCCTTAAGATGAATAATTAGAAATATAAATCTATATCATGAAAATGTTAAAATATGAATTAACAGTATTTTTGATAAATGACTGTAAGGAAGAATTATGTAGTAAATTGAAGTCATTGTGTATTATCTCAGCAGCTACTTAAAATCAATAAAGAAATAGTATTGTGTATTTAAAATATCTACTAAAATTATTGAATGCTGTTGTAATAAATGTGTGAGTACTCTGTACAATTAATGGAAATATTTTAATTAAGTTCAAAAAAATAGTATTAACTGCATGAATGAAAAAAAAAATGGATCAAGTGATGCGAAGTCTTAAAACCCAATTGGATTAATATAATATAAAAAGAAATGTGAACTAACTTGTCTTGTGTATGTTTAAACGGTTTGTGAACTAATTGTCATTCATGATTTGTCTTCAAGTACAAATATTTGTTATATGTGCGTTTACAATGTGTGTGCAGAAATAACTATTGATGCAATTGTTGGAATTATTAATTGTGTGGAGATTATCACAATGTTTTGGATTACTGCATAGAGAACTATGAACTTTGCTAGTTAAGAACTTAAGTATAATTTTTTTTATCTTATTTTATTATTAATAGAAAAAAAAAAGAATGATAATAATGATATAGGAAATTGAGTAAATTTATACATAAATTAAGTTATATTTTATAACTTATTATAGTTAGATATGGCTTCTTAAGATTATACATGAAATTTGATATTGATGTTATTTAAAATATTAAGAATTTGATAATTATGAGTTATGGTTGAAAGTATTTTAATAAAAGGTTTATGTATTATTTTATTATTAGAACTTTAGCATTAACAATACTATGCTATATTAATGATGTAGTACTAAGATTTTAAACATTAATATGTCCTTGATTATGAGAGGTTTACTTACAAAATGTGATACATTTTATGAGAATGATGTATGTTTCTGATTTAGTAATTATTTAAGACAATATTTTTTTTATTCAATCATATTTGACAATTATTCTTTATCAGTTTTATAGATCAATGTCCAATGTCGTATAAGATTTAACAAGAGTTTAAATTTCAGACCTCTTGAGAATAAGTGATATTTGTATATGAACATTGTATGTCCAAGGTATGCAAATTTAGTTCTACATTGTGTTGAGCTCTTTCATGAATTATTTTAGGTAGTTTATTAGAGATCATGGGTAACTCTCTCTGTAGTTGATATATTCTGAGAGATATTTTTCATATTTGTAGTTGTAATGGTGATTGGTTCATTTCCATGTTATATATATATATATATATATATATATATATATATATATATATATATATAGAGAGAGAGAGAGAGAGAGAGAGAGAGAGAGAGAGAGAGAGAGAGACTAAGACATAACATATTTTTTGCTCTCAGATAGTAGGACAGTTCTCCAGGTTTGTGCCATCATAGGTGTATTTTTATGATCTTATTGTCATTGGATTCTCTGCATAAGGTATTGTAACTTAGTTTGTTGGTCATTGATGAATTTGATATTTGAACACCTTGTGAGTCATTGATGAATTTGATATTTGAAGTGTGAGACCCACTTCAGAAACACTTTTTAGCTCATAAGTGTAGGTTTAATGTTTGATGTATAATGCATTTTGATGAGGTTTGCTCACAATCCTTAATAAAACCGATAAGTCTTTATTCCAAATTTTAAATTATTATTAATCTAAATAAGTGGTGTACATCATGATCATCACCATAAGAAAGCAAGTCACTGCTGGATTGGTAAGAGTTAAATATGATTTATTTTACTCATTGTTGGGATATAACATTGAGTGTGTGGATGTATAAATGAACCTCTGGAATGATTCAAATTTTATTATAGGTTGAAAAATAAAGCATAAAGTTAATAAACGAGGAATAGTTAGTAAAAGGTGATAATAAAGACTATTATCTCAAATAGATAATTAGTCAGTAAGATTTTTATTATTAAAAATTTAAGAATGAAGTAATTAATATGTAGTTTGTAATGCTAGGGTTATATGAATAGCATTAGAAGGCATACGTTTATTTGAAAGATACAAAGGTTTTCTAATTTATTAAGAAATTTATTAGATTATATTATTTAAGATTCTATACAACTATTATTGGCAGGTTTAATGAAATATGTATAAAAAAGGGTACATTTGTAAAAACATTTGCACTATTCAAATATGTGAATATAAAACTAGTGTGCTATACGGATAGGTAATTCATTTATGTAAGATGTTGGTGTAAAGAAAGTCGGAATTATAGTCTCCGTAGCGATTACAGAAACTTATTATATATATATTTAAACTTTGCTAATAGATTTCTATGATATGTTATATTAAATCTGTTTTCTTTGTTAATAAATGTTATTTTGTTATTTAAATTTGATGTAGTGTCTTAATGTTCGTGGTACTCATTAAATCCAGAAATCTAAATATTTCACATCTTTATGACGATAATATTTTAAAGTTTCTTCTACGTACAGACAGTAATTAAATATTGAATTATTAAACTAAGAATTATTGACAAATAAGAAAATTGTATACAAACAACTATTGACAATTTGCTCTATTGACTACTACAAATAAAATTGCAAATATATTAAAGAAGATTGCTTTAAGATTAATTATTATTATATCGGATTAATAAATTTTATTATGTTGTTGATGAATATCTTGAGTGGACATAAAATCTCTTTCCATACTGGATATTCAAAGTTTTCCTAGTGGATGATGACATTATTCAAAATTTAAAGTTTTATATGATATTTTACCTTAATTAAATGATTTTATTAATTTATTAAATTATTGTTATTAATAATAAGCAGTAGACATTAGCTCATAAATTAAGTGTATGTCTGCTCACGTGATCGCTAGGATTTCATTTATTTATTGACAATGGATTAGTAAAAGAGAGATTAAAATTTTAGATCAATTATAAAAACCCTGAGATCATAATATTACAATTTAAAATAAGAATTCATATGTAGTACAGAAAAAATATAATGTGGCATGATGAGCTGATAAGATTTATAAGAAAATATTTATTACATCTAGATTTGATCATGACAATACTATGAGGAAGTATGACAATATTATGAGGAAGTAATTTAAGATAAAAGAGTATATTAAGAAAGAATGATGAAAATATTTCTTGTAAGAGAGAAATTAATCGTATTTTTGCTGCTGCTGATTCATGTGGGGAATACTGAGATCGTTAGAGTGTTGCAAGAGTGAGTAGAGGTTTCTCCTCCTCTTAATTTTTAGGTCATAATAATTTATATTGTTTATTAATATTGTTATAAAATTCTTGGGATTCTCATCAGTGAGTTACTAGAGCAAGCAAAAAATAAAACCATGAGCTTGAGCTTGTATCTTGTAATTCGATTCATTTAGACATTTTCCCCACTTTTTCCAATGTACAATATATATTAAATATAACTTGCATTTTTTAGTCAATATTATAAGCATATTTGAAGTATAGAAATCAGAAATTAAATAGTTTTGCCTTGTATATATTAGAACCCTGAGATATTGCTTCATTGTGGAAATTAGTAGAAAGATGTAGTATATGGGTATTACAAAGTATCTAATTTAGCTCAGATAACCAACCGATAATTTTATGGTTGTATCAAAACATGCAAGCACACTGCACACTTAGACTAGATATAGAAAATTAATATATCATTATGAAATATCTAGTTAGATTATTTCAAAATATCTCATGTGCATTTATATAATTTTAATTATTATTATTATTTGGGCTAAACTTGAATTCAGACATTGTGAATGGTAAATATAATCAGATTAATGCAGTTTGATTGCAATAAAATCGTTCTGCCTGCTTTTCGCATTTATATCTGTGTTTGCCCCTTACACCCATCCCAAAGCACCATGATCATCATCATAGCATTACAGACATCATTCTTTCACTTACTTTACTCTCACACTATTTATTGCTTTTATATAAAAGAATTAAATCTAAAATCTAAATGTGAATTTTTTAATCAATACATATTAACTAGCAGACAATTTTTTTATTAGCTAAAAGGAAAATAAAATGAAGAGAAAAAAAATATATGAACTTATTAATCTGCTTTAATATTTTCATTGAACGCATTTATTATTCAGTAAAATATCAGCCACTCTAAAAACAAATACAAAAAAAAAAAAAAAAGGAAATAATCCATAGAATCCTTCTTTATCTGCCCATTATCAATATCTTTAGGCAAATAAAGAACAAAGAATTATATTAAGTATCCATACATCTATTTAAACATAATAGCAAATAAGATAATTCATTTAAGAGAAAAAAATAAATCCAAATTAACTTTTTTAAATCAATAATAAAAATATTTAATTAGAAATAATAATCAAATTTTTAGCATTTATATTAAACTGTATTAAAATTTGATGTATTTCTATGATTAAAGAGTTGCTCTATATTAGTAGATTTTAGAATAAAAGATTATGTTTAAGCTTAATGCTAATATTCTTTAAGGATCGTTTAAAATTATTAGTAAAATATGTTAAGAACTAACGTTGCTTTAAATTTTTATACAATTTTAATGTCAACATTTGAAGACATAACTATATATTGAAGCAGTCGGATCTGTTCGATCTATTCTTTATTTACCTAATACTAACTTTAAATTTCCGATCAATGGCTTATACTTCAATCCCTAATTTCCATAATGAATAACTTTTTCAAATACTATAAAATTAATTAGTTTATTTAAATTTATCAATTCTCTAAATAAATTCATATAAAATATTCATAATTTATATATATTAAATTTATTTCTATATATATTTAAATATTAAATATTATAATTTTCAAATTTATTCATCGGAATATTTTTTTTTTTCACCTTTAAAATAATTTTAAAGTTTGTGATTAAACTAATTCTTTCCATGCTTTCAAATTCTCAAAAACAACATAAAGTTTTATTAATAAAAAAAGATAAAATTCATTTTTAATTAAAATCATTTCAGATTTTAAGAATTCATTTTCTAATTAGGAAAGGAATTCACAAATTAGTTTAAACTTATCAAGGAATGTTTCTAAAACAACTAATTAAAAAAAAAATTATAATAAAATGACTAACATCAGGAAATAGATATATACCTAAAATAAAAAAAGTATTTTTTAAGTAGAGTGAATCTTTTATAAAAATTTATTTCATATGATAGAGACTAGAACATCAGGATCTTCTTCTAAATCAGGAATCTTCATGGATGAACTTTTCGATCCATTCTAAAATAATGAAACTACTAAAATACTTTCAATAATCAATCAATTCTTTTCAACAACTTGGAGGATAACTTAGGACAACACGGAAGTAATATATTTCTATAATGAACTTAAACTTTCTGATTAACTTTATTTTACTCTCCTCTATTTAAGACTCTTTATTCTTTATTAACAATTTTATAAAACTTTTATTCATCTATTAAACTATCTCTAATTCTTTAATCTCTATCTTTAAATTTTTTTTTTATTCCATTTAATATATATTTTTTATAATTTATTTAAAATTATACAATAATTTTGATCAGACTCCTTTCTATCCTCACCAAATAATATAATATAAATTTTAAATATATTCTCCCCATTAGAACTAAATTTATAATTCTTAATACAGTCAAAAAAATATAATTTATATTTTTATAATACTAATAATAAATATTCCTTTTTACCTATAGTTCTAATAATTTATATACTCACAAAATTTAAAATATTATTTCTTTCACTAATATATATATTTATTCAATATAACCTTAAATATTTTAATTGCAAATCATAAAGTTAAATATTTTAATTCACTTTTTATTTTATATTAATATTCAGGAAGGAATATTACTTCAATATAGTTATAATATAACCTAGAAACAATGAATAATATAACTCAACTACAAAATATAATTTATATATTTTTTAATATTCAACTATAAATTTTATAATAAATTATATCAATCTATTTTCCTATTATTCATTTCTTCTTATATATATCTTCTCTAACCCCCCCCAACCCGCCGAAAAAAACGAAAAAAAACGAAAAAAAGAAGAAAGAAAAGAAAAACGAAACACCCCCAGAAACACAGGACGAGAAAAAACCCGGGGCCGAGCAAAGAGGCGCCCCCCCCACAAACGACAAACCACCCCAAAACGAACAAACCCAACACACCAGAAGCAAAAACAGGAGGCAAGAAGCAGGGGGGGGCCCCGCCGAAAAAACGACGAACGGGCACACGAAACAAAAAAAAAGAGAAAACAAAGGGAAAGATAAAAGAAAAGGTCAAGAAAAAAACACGCAGAACCAAAAAAAGAGGGGCCTACAACACAGACCAACAAACACGCCCCCACGAGAAAAAAAGGCAGAAAAGGACAAAAGAAAGAGCCAATATAGACAGAAGGAATATTTCACACAAAACCAGAACAAAAAAGGCAACTACGAGAGAAACAAAAAGAAAAGCACAATAAACCCCACAGGAACAGGGGTGACAAAAAAGGGCGAAAGCAGAGCAAAAAAGAGGGAGAGCCCGCAAAAACCCCGGAAAAAAAAGAGAAAGACGCCAGGAGGGAAGGCCCAGAGAGAGACGAACAGAAAAAAAACAGACGAGGCAAAAAACAGAAAAAAAATAAAAAATCCACCCTCCGAAATAAACAAAAGGAAAAAAACCCCCCCAGAAGAAAAAACAAAAAAACCGCGGGGCAGGAAAAACAAAAATAAACAAAAAAAAAACGAAAACCGGAGAAGACAACAGGGCAACATAAATAATAATAGGGAGCCAGGGCCAGAGCAAAAAAAAAATAACAAACCAAAAAACAAGAAAAAGAAAAAAAGACAGAGAAAAGAAGAAGAAAGAAAAAGACAAAGAAAAAGCGGAGGGAAAAAAAGGCAGAAAGAAAGAAGGCCGACCCAGGGAAAGAGGCCAGAAGATTTACCTGCGGGCCAAAGGCCCAGGAAGACGGGTGGAGCCACCCGAGCCCCCAGGAACTCCCGCACCCCACCACCTACCGGCAAACCCCCCCCTTTCCCTTTTTTTGTTTTCGAACACCTTCGAAGCTTCCATTATCCTTTCCTAATGAAAAGAATCTAAAGCAAAGATTTAATAAAAAGAATCTACTTTTCGTGTTTGGAAGGCCGGAAGGCCCAAAACCAATATTAAAGAAAAAACAAGACCAACAAAAACAAACCCCCCCGTTAGACAAAACACTCATAACAAGCAAAGGAGACCCCAGGGGACAATATATATAATGATTTATAATAAGACAAATAATTATTTTCGGATTTATATTATTAAGTATATTTTGAATATTCAAAGAAACTATCTTAAAATTGTGCTTACTTTATAAATAATAATGAGGTAATTTTCACTTATAGTGAAAAAGAAATCAATTTTTATATTGAAATTCTAAATAAATACAGACCATAAGTTTGTCCATTGAAATGCCCTTTATCTATTTTAAGAGAAAGTTGATTACATTATCAATAAATTACAATAATTCCTTTTTTTAAAACAAAGAACTTTATTACGACTTGTGGTTACAACAATGAAACATAATAGTGATTTACATAAGGTTTTATCATATGGGCAAGTTGTAGTAACAGTCTGGAGTGCATTCTCTGTCCAAGGTTAGCAGCCAGTGGGTAATATGAAAAGGTTCTACGTTGCCACATGAGTGTCAGGAGGAGCCAGGGTCTTGTCTCTCTGTTTCATTCTCCTGACAATATTTAAAAGTAATTTAGTAGGATTTTCTATTGATTGATCAAATGTTAGTTTACATCTCATCAAACAAATACTATACAAAAGAAATATTGTAATCCTTATTGAGGGAAAGAAGCCTCTCCCTATACTTTCCACATAAATATACATTTGGTGACCATTGGCTTTAGAAATGGATGTGATAAAGTTTCTGAGAACTTGCAATCTTTCACATTGCCATAATGCATGAATTGTGGTATTTCTTCACATTTAAGGCAAAACTGATAATTGGGGTTTATGTTAGAGTATCTTCTTCTATAAGCAAACAAGTGATTAATAGGGAGGGAGGGCTTCTGTGTTTTAAATAATAAATACTATTAAATTCAAATTATTATATACAGTATATAAAGTTGTATCTTACTAAAAAAAAAGAGAACCAATGCCTACCATGTATAACAGATGCTCATTGCTACTATCTAATAGGTGAAATCCTATGATAAGTTAAATATATAGGAATAGTAAATAATAGAGAAAAAGTTTTATTCAATAATATTAATAGTAACAGTGAATATAAAAATTAGTCTATTATTACTTCATTTCAATCTGATACATTTTCCCTTACAAATAGAGGTGATATGTTGAAATAAAAAAATGTTCTAAATCTGTTGACATGAGCATGGATTCATTAATAATAACATTAAATATATAAAATTTTACAGATTAAACTACATAGTATAAAAAAAATTCAATTACTGAAATACAGAAATTATTTATTTATTAGGATAGTTACTATGAAAGATATATTAATTAAAACATGTGGGAATTTCATCTTATTAGATCAAACTAATATGTTTATCCATGTAATTGACAAAAAAAATTGTTATGATTGCTCATCATTTTAAGGCATCTATCTAGAAGTTAATTAAAAAGAAAAATATGAAAGGTAACTTTAAAAACTTTAATATATAAAATACACAAAAATTTAGGGTCATCAAGTTGGTAAATATTAGCCAGAAAAGGATATGATTTGCAAAGACAAAATATTGTAAATTCATATTGCTTTTATTGCTAATGTTTATTTAAGAATCATATCTAATGTAATGATATTACAGTTATGAGCTTTACTTTAAACTCATTTAGTTAGATGACCCACAGTGGAAGCTATATATTATTACTATCTTATGAATATGACTTTTAATGTTGAAAAGAAGTTGTACAGTTATAAACTTACCTTAGTCCAATTTATCAATAAAAATATTCTAAACACTCAAGAGACCATACTATCTCAATTTATTTTGCCATTATCTTCAAGAAGCATCAGAATGATATCATATATAAGAAGAGGTTTAACTTTACACAAACAGTAGTTTCTAAAAAATATTAAAATATCATTTTAAACAAAGTATGGGAAAAATTAATATATATTGTGATAATGAAAATCTAGAAGATTCATCTCAGTATTTTACTATTAGGTCTGCAAAATATATTGATGCTATAACAATTGACTGAAACTATATATCTAAAACATTTAATATATTGAAAGAAACATTTAATATACTGAAAGGAGATATTTTTTATTTCTACATTTAAAGTGAATTGTGTGGTAAAAAATAGAATGTTTTATATGAAGAATTTTTATTAAACCACTAAACATCACATATCACCATTTTTTATGGTTATACAAACTGTTTAAGAAACTGTAGGGAGAGTGTTGCCTCTGTTTAAGAATTTGTATTGTTGAATGTAGCAACAGCATGCTGTAATATATGATGCCTCTCAACAACTGAATTCTGCCTTCTATATAAAAGCTTACCAAGAGATTATCCAAGGCAAATATTGTGAAGATTTATTTACCCATTATTGACATATATTGTTTTTGTTGCATTTATAACATAAGACTTTTTTAGATCAACCTTTGAAATGGATAGAAGAATACTTGCTTTTAATTAGTTGTAATTAAAACTCACACTTTTATCTCTGACATTTTATTACCTATTTTACTGTTATCCAGTAGTATTCAAAATTGGAGCACAAATCCCTGTTTAACTATATTTCCTAATTAAAATGTCTCAAACTGGTGAATAATGATCATAAATATCCACACAATAACATATTTTTCAAACATTATCATAAATTTTCAATAAATAAATTAACTGGCATCCAAATAAAATTTAAATCAAATTTATATTTTTGTTCATGACAATTTTTCAAATTAATTTGTCAATAAACCCATATCTACTTTGCTTCTTGATTATCTAAAACTTAACTAAAAATCGAAGCTACAAATTAAGCTAAATCATTTAAAATAGTCTTTCTGTAATTAATGCAATGATATTCCAAATTAATTATTCACTTTATTTTTATAAATTGGAATATTTAAAGTATTCTTAACATTAAGTTCACTATTTTATGGTACCATATATTAACCAAAAATTAAAAGTTTTAAAGTTAATATTGGAGCATATTTTTAAAATTTCCAAGTATTTTGTCAGAATTTGCCACGTTTTTAAATTTTTGAGTCAGAGTGAATTTTAAAATCAAAAATATTCATTTCATATATTCTACATTGATTTAATCAAATTAGATGTTATTTTTTTAAATTTATGTTATCTTCACCATATCAAAAAACAATCTTATAATGAATATTTATAGTAAATTATTCTATTTTGCAATTTTGACTAATTACTCATGCTTATTTTATATATCATTAAATTTACCTTAGATATATTATATTGTTTGGGAAACTCCACATTTATTTCTTTATACATTCAATCAGTGAATATCTCATATTTACCGAAATAGTCAATAATAATGTGATAATCATCTTCAGGACATTTTATTTAGAGAATTTAAGAATAGATTCACTTGTATCCACAGATACTGCATCAAAGAATCCATGCTTCAGTAACTCTAAATTATCAATTTTAATGTTAAATTATTATTGAAAATTAATCATTCCAAACGATCATTTGCTTCTAAAAAAGATGAAATTAATTTTTATGTCATTATATTAAATCTTATTGCACTGGAAACAATAAACTGTTCTATAAACTCTATCTTTATGTGATCATAATATCTATAATTTTTGCATTGACTCCTAGAAAAAAACATAATTCCTTATATATGAGTATTGGTACATATTGTGAAAAATAATTATAATAGTATCAGGATTTTGTTGAAGATATCAAATTATTCTGTAAACCAAATAAATCCAATACAATATTTTTTTAAATTCTGAAAAAACAACTGACTATTCAATGATATAATTAAAAATAATTCTTTATTTTTTTATAGAATATGTTCTTTACAAAATAGTCTTTGTGATAGTAAGTATAATGTTGTGTAGAAATTTAATAAAATATATTCATTTGATTTTATAAAAGCATTAACTTTCCGAGAAGATAATAAAAAGTTATTAATACTGAATTAATTGTGCTCTTCCATAATAAACATTTTTATTTCTATGGGATTTCTAAATATAATGTAGGATTTTTTCTCTTCCAGAACATGTACTAATATTCAAGATGAGCATGATTGTGTATATCTATTTGTTTGTAACCTTAGAAAATTATTATGATATATGTTCTAGCCTAGATTTAGATTGTGAAGAATTTACTCCATATTTGTGTATTTAAATAAAAATTAAAATATTCAAATTCAATCTTGTCTTTAACTGCTATTTTATCACCTTTACCATTACTAATATTAAAAAGAAAATACTAAAAGCGTAGTCAAAGTCAACGAGTCTTAGCATCCACATCAAATTTTGCAAGGTAGAACATTTTAGGCCATCATCCCTATGTTTTTGTAACATTTGTAAAACTAATTGAGATATTTAAATAAATGTTCTCAAGCATATTATTGTTTGTTACATCAATTTTCTATCCCAAATCCTGATTCTTTATTAACTGATCTGCCCCATATAAATTTACTCCAAAAAAAAAAACGATTAGACTATCAATCATGATCTCATATTTGTTTTCTAAATGCTAATACTAGTTAAAAATATTGGTATAAGAATTTAGACAATATAATTCTAGACAGAAATATGATTGCACAAATATACACAGTACCCATTTTCACAATTAGTTTAAAGATTACCCGTGAAATAGACAGTTTATGATAATCACACACTATTTAAATGATGGATGGAATATAATAAAATAAAAATGAAAAGTATTAGAAAAAGTAGAGGCACATAAAACTATTTTCATATCAGAATGAGTGTCTAATCTTCAATGATCAAATCTTTCATTTTACAATACAAAAAAAAGTTTTTTTTAAAATAATACTGAAAGTTGTTTTATTAGCCATACATACTGAATGCTATTAGCATGATAATGATATATGCATGTATGATTATTTATCAATATTTGATTAGAAACTCCATGTATATGATTTAAATTTTTATTGATTAGACTTACCAAATGTTTAAAAATAATTTATTCTGTTACAATTTTTTTAATGTGTTTTTTTGTGTTTCATCAAAAACTTTTCTATCAAACAACATGCTTCCATAAAATAAAATATAAATGATATTTTACAGCTGTCACAATGCAACTTTTATAAAGGTCTTTCTTTATTAAATTATACAATGTGTTTATTGTTTAAATTTTTAATCTCTTCTTTTTCTTTTCATTCCAAATATCACTGTTGACAATTTAATACAATGTTGTTGTTGTTTTTTATCTGGAATAATTTTTTGACATTCATTTATATTATCAAGATTTTAAAATATTTTTTAACTTTCTCTCAATAATTTTGGCTGGAATATACGTTTTATTAAAATTGATTTTATGTTTTTTTAATTTAATATGTTGAATGGATTTCTTACTAAGAAAAAAAAAGTTTCTTTTTTTAACACCAATTCCACAATTGGTCACTCTGATATATTAATAGAAACAGACTCATCAAGGAATTTAATGAATACCATGGTATTATAAAATAATTTCATTCTTGAAACATGGACATATTTATTATTTTTTAAAAAATAATATAACTGGTGTGAACATTAGTTTAACCCCTGATTCCTTTATACAAAAACACTTAAACAAAGCAAAGCAAAACTCCATATAGTAGTGCCACCTGTGCTATACAGAGTAATCAATGGATACCAGAAAGCTTGAGCATAAAATCTCTATCTAATGCCTACTCATCCAATATCCCCAGACTAGTTTCTGGCTTGTGGCCTTCATCAGTGAGGAGCTTTGGATCTGAGAGCACTGCATCTAGATCTTAAGATCTAATGCAACCCTCTAGCAACCACCTTTATCTCTACTTAACTACAAAACTATGAGCATAAAATTGAAAACACAAAAAATATTTTCAATGTGATGCTTGCTGGTTTAAAAACACTTAATTTATAAATTAAAAACATCTATTTTTCTATTACATTTAAAGATTATATAACATTGTTATCAAAACGATTGTGAAAGCAGCAACATTTTAATAATAGCAAAATCTTTGTGAGTACGATTGTCATCAAAAATATTTTTGTTCTATAAAACAATGTTCTATTCATAAAAAGTAAATCAAATGAATTTTTTATGTTACCATAAAAAGGATTAAAAAATAAAGAAAATCATTGAAAGCAATTTTAATATGAACCAATGTATATAGAAAACAAACAAATGCGGAAATTCACTTGACTTTTTGTCACATAACTCTTCAAATCAATTGCTAGAACACTATTGTATAGACTTTTTTTTCTGATAATAGACATATTTGTCAAAGTAAGACTAGTTCTAGAACAGTGGTCTTTAACCTTTTCACATTTGTGGCCTGGCAAAAATAAGGATAAGATTTCGCGGACCGGCAGAAGTTTACAGATAAATTTTCTTAAAGATGTAACCTGCTTAGCCTTAGATGAGCATACTTGTTATAACTGACCAAAACAGCACACTAGTTATTGTGTATTATAATGGTGTTGCTTACCTTCACATGCTGAACACAGAAAACAGTACAATAACAATCATTCTCATTAATGTGCTTGCATTTCTATGTTTATTATTTCATCATTAAAACATTCAAGAATAAAATGTTATTCACGTGAATGTTGGGAAATAACATAGCTAGTGTAATTACATGGCAATGATTATGATAAATGTAATATCTGTATTTAATGTTAAATATACAAGATGGTTATATATATATATATATATGGAGGTTGTCTTTTGATAGTAGTAAGGGCAAAATAGAAATCGCGTAATTAATCACCATACTGTCAAAAAAAAAATTGCCGTATTTTACATCTGAAAAAATAAACGAAACGTGTAAAAGTCTGAAGTTTTGATGTTATTGTAATTTTTTTTTTTTGTGCTGGTGTGTTGAAAGGATCAAAAAATGTAATTAATAGGAAAAGTTTTTTTTTTAAAAATGGTAAAATAGATATCGCGTAATAGAAATAAAGCCAAAAAAAAAAAAAAAATCGCAAAGTTATTTTTTGTTTGTTTTTATTTTTAAAAAAAGGTTAACAGAAATTGGTTTTAAAAATAAAAGTTTTAGTATATTAGCAGTATACAAATAAAACCAAAAAATATCACCTTATAGGCCAAAAAAAAAGTGGGCGTATTTTTAAATAATAAAAAAAAGAAAATGAAACTTCAAAAAGTCAAAAGTTTTGATCTTGTTTTAACACATAAACAATGCCGACAAGCGACCGTGATTGGCTATCAAAAGACAACTGGAGGTTGTATAATAAAAAACCTTTTTTTAAAAAAATTTTGAATTTTTTTAGAAAAATAATAAATTTATTTCTATCTCTCCATAAACATCTGTGATAAATAGAAAAATAAATTAATTTATGTATGATTGATTAGATTTCATTTTTGTTCTGTTTCTTATTTTTTAACAGGGTAAAAATGCGATGAAAAAATAAATAAAAACTGTTTATATTAATTAAAAGTTTAAAATCTTATTATTTTGTTATTATTAACTTTCTTGCCAGTCTAGCATGGCTTGGCAGAAAACTTCTGCGGTCTGGTGGTTGAAGACCACTGTTCTAGAATATCAGTACTACCTAGTAATAGTTTTAGCAACAACATTAATTAGTACAGCTTTTCACATTACAGAAGAAAAAAAGATTTGATACTGAGTTAATTTTAAATAAAAGATGTTAATGTTGAAAAAAGGCTGACTACTGTTTTATTTGCAAACATAAGTTTTACATTTTAAACATAAAATTTCATATTGGATAATCATAAATAATCAATATTGATCTGAAAAAACATTCGAGTATATTTACTGCAAGATTCTTCATTCTTTTACAAGATGTTAAAATTTATAAAATCATTTTCATGAGAGTTATATGATGAAAGGCTGTGCATAGAAATTCAAGTTGGTGCTTATTTGAAAAATAAGTACTTTTCATGAAATGCATGCATAGTGAAAGGTGACAGTCTGGGTTCCTGTTCTGGTGAGTCATTGAATAAGCTTGTGGTATGATAAGAGACATACTGAAAATAAATAAATAAATAAATATATAAATAATGAATTATTTCTATATTATATAATTAAATATTATTACTGAATATTATTTTACCATATTTCATACTAACTTTATAGATGGCATTAAGTATTAAAAGTGATGATGGAGTAGAGCTGTTCAAAAAAAAATTATGGATGAAGACTTTTTGTTGTTTTGCTACTTGATAAATGTTTAAATTTGTTTATTTCCAAAATTTATCATTATATATATAAAAAATTATATAATAAATAAATTTAATAGACAACTATATATTTTAATCATATATTTATTTCCATCTAATGGACTTTTGCTCAAAATTGAACCTTGCTAAAATATTACATAACACCTTGACAGGGTTCAACTTTTGAACAAAAAATCAATTAGATGGAAATTAATATATGATTAAAATATATAGTTGTCTATTTAATTGATTTTGTTGAAATACTCAATTCAGTGAGAAAGTTTATAAGAAAGACAAAATAATGGTTTTAAAAGAAATAACCTTCAAGTATATATATAGAGAGAGAGATGAATAGATAGATAAATAGGTAGTTAGATACATAGAAGGAGGGTTTTATGTAGGTAGGTAGGTGGGTTGGTGAATGGATGGGTAGATGGACAGACTATTTTTGTCACATAAGACCTATTTTTTTAAAAAAAAAATTTCTATAGTGATGGGTGCACATTATATGCTAAAAGTGAAGATTTAGTTTCTATTATTTAAAAATTATTTTACAACCTATTTTTTTTATTTCACATGAAAATTCTAAGAAATTATAAATATAAAATAAATTACATTACTTATTAAAAATATAATAAATATGTATGCAAAGTTAAATGGAATCGAACTCATCTATTTTTATTTAATCTATATATTATTAACTTCAGCAGTTTGTATTTGAACAATTCTGTAAGGTAACTCCAGCCATTCAATGTTTTTTTTTTAAGTTTAGTATAATTTGTGATATTCAATAGGTTAAAATTATTTTTAATAATAACCTATGAATCTAATGTAACAAAAGTGTTGCTGTAAAATTGGTTCCAATAAAAAAAAAATATTGTTTTATGCAAACAAAAATTTCAAAATAAATTGAAATGTATAAGACTGTACTAATCATGATTATATATAACTTGAAGAATACAAAAATAGACCATAAAATGAAGTAAACATAATAAATGTTATCTTCTTAATGGAATTATTAAATAGTCAAAATAGAAAGAAGAAGAATATGAGTATTTGATATTTCACTTTCAGCAGATATGACTATTCACTAAAAAAACACTAGAAACAGATGGAGACATCCCAAATTTATAGTTCAATGTCATGGTGCAATGCTTTTTGAAAAGCTATAACCTACATATGTGAATAAATATATCACAAAAACACATAAATAAAATAATAAGTATTTTGAATTTCATAAGTTGGTAATTAATATTAGGAATTAAAAGAATTTTGAAATATCACAAATAAAAAATATGGATGTAGTACCTATAAACTTTGATATGCCTTCCAAAAAAATAATAAAATTTAAATGCCTTAGAAGTAAAATTGTTAAAACTTGTGGCTATAAAACCTAATTTATAATGTTATTTTATAATAGCAGAAAGTTGCCACAATTTTTTAATTTTTTTATCTAAAAATCATTATTCTAGCAACACTTAGATACTAAAGTTTATATTCAATGTTTACTCTAAAAGCGAAATAAATTAAAAAATATTTAAACTGTGAATAGAAAAAAAAACTTTATTATAGAATTGAGGCTGTCAAAAATAAACAATAACGGAAACTACTGTTTTATTAAGAAAATAAAATACTCTCGATCCCATGCTAGTACTTCCAATGGTCAGGCTAGCCACACCTAAAACATGCAGGAATTATACCATTCAAAACATGTATATACTAATCTGTGTGCTATTACTAACAGTGAATGTAATTGGGAAATTTAAATAAAATTAATTTATTCCGGAGACATTCAATCCTCAACGTCAGATGATGGAAGAAATCCAATATAGAAATACATTTTAACTTTTAACTTCTGGTTTTACATTGAGAGTATTTCATTTACCTATTAATCTCGATGTATTACATAATATTAATCAAAGGGAATGATTATATTTAAACAATAACTGAAATAACATATAATACTCTATTTCCCAATTAACATTAGATGGATTAAATTTTGTACTCTTATAAATAATATTTTCATATTTATTGTTAATAAATCTGTATAGCTTATAACTATGTTGTTTCTATACTAGTAAAAATATTATTGTTAAGAAGAGAGAATAAGCTACAAAACCATAAGTAAGTTTATTCTTTCTCTTTATAAATGCTCTTATTATATAAAAAAAATGGTTAATTATATTCTTACAAGAAAATTTTGAATAAGAATAATTTTTTTGAAAAAATTGAGCTGATAAATTTTGACATTACAATATAGGATTTTAAACTTCACTAAGTCTGAAAATGATTTGAAAAACAAGATGCTACAAAAATGTTATAAATGGTTAAATTAAGAGATTTAACTTTCAACTGTTCACTAAAGACATATATATATATATTAAACAATTATTACAAAATATCAATATATTGTAAATAAGTGTTAAGTTGTAAAGTTTTATCCACTTCCCCCCAATTGTCTTCTGATTTAATTAAAGCCACTTTCAGAAGAAAAAGTTATTTTTTTGCAAATATTGTGTGATGTTGTTTTAACTTGATTTGTTGAGCTTTACTCAAATGAAAGAAAGCTTTTTAGCCTAAAATCAGCTTTCTCTTCCACACTAATGGTTCTTCTTTGATCTAGGTCTGATTTAGAGGTCATAATAGAATTTGTTATGTATTTCTTTTATAATGGCTAGGCCCACAATTAACGAATTCTGAAAGAGATTGGACAATGGGTTCTGTCGGCCATTGTTTTACAGGAGATCATGTAAAAAGATTTCTTTAATTTCTCTTCTTCCCAACTTGTCAAAAAAAAAAAAAACACAGGCTGTTTATTTAAAATTATTTTTCAGAGCTTCTTAAGATATTTTCTTTTACATTTTTATAAATACGAAAGTAGTTTTAATTTGAAATTTAACTTATACATTTAGAAAATGAAACATGAAAGGCAAATGTTCAAAGAAAAGTTCATACTGCTAAAACATCAGAAATTTGTCCACAAATACTAAGCGTCACACACTTCCATATATATATATATATGCAATACGTGAAATACTTAATAATCCCTTTATGGAGACAGAATGATGCTTTTATATCTATTGCTTTTATATCACTACATTTTGATTTACAAGTATGAACCTTTTTTCACTCGTTACTTTGTCATCACCTATAGTATATAAATAAGTTAAAATGGTAATTATTAATCAATTATTAAACCAGAAGTTATCATATTATTCCTAGCTCATGTATAAATTTAAAACCCAGTTAAAGATTAACATATTTGGTTTTTTTTTTTTTTAATTAAGCATGTGTTTTCTCTTCATAAAATTTATTATATCTTCTCAATATTCTATTTAATATATTTTTACTCTTCATTTATATTTGCCTCATAAAATAAATTATTTTTATAAAAGAAATTATTGTTATCATTTATTCAATGTCCTATTTAAATTGTCTATGATGTTTAGTATTATTCAATATGCTATATTAAAAAAATATAGGCACTTCTTATGCTATTTACATCAGTGTTTTATTTAAATTCCTATCATTACATTGTTAAATACTTAGAATGACTATTTTAGTTATGTTGGTGTTTAAAATTCTACTTGCTTCATATTTTATTTGATTGTTTATTAATATTAATGTATGATAATGGCTGGATATATGGAATGTCCTCAGCATTTCCAAGATCTTTTTATTTAAATGTTTCCTATTTAATGGTATGGAAAGCCAAACTTGAGGACTGTTAATTTCAAATTGGTAAAATGGGTATAAATTTTTAGTGTTACAGTTTATTTATACATGCATTATGTTCATTATTTCTCTATGTACTATTTATGTATGGTTTTTAAATATGTATCTCATGTTAAGTTCTCAGAATAATAGGCATATAAAATATTTTAGAGAGTATCATATTTGTCTCTTATATAGTTATTTGGCAAGTGAATAAATGTATGGAACAATGTATGGAGCTGATGTATATTTTATTATCAAATTGTTTTGCCACAAATTTATATGCTTAGCTTTATTTTGTCATTATTGTCATATTTTATCAGTTTTACATATCATTTGTTTATTGTTATTATAGGAGATAGTAATGCTGCCATCATTTTTTAAATTGTCTTATCATGCCAGTAAAAGTTTGTTAAGTCTTTCTAGCATAAAGTACTCTATTTAAGCAACCTTCCTTTTTGATGGTTTATTGTTGTATTTTAAGATTAAAGACAAGATCCTAATTCTTTATCACTACTTGTATAGGTATTTATAGTAAGTTTCTTTCATCATCTCATTTTTGTGCTTTGCTTTTCAATCTCCTGATATATATCTAGGTAATATTTTATTAAATCCATGTGTGATAACAACCATATCTTTATTTTTCTCATGTTATTTTGTTAAAGTTATGTGTGATGCCAACAATGTATTTATCCTAGTTTTCAATATATTTTGAAGGTATGTATGAGGCCAACCATGCCTTTATTTGTACTCTTGATAATATCAGAATGGTTTTGATGTCTTGATATTAATAATATGCCTAGTTTGCTTATCCATTGTAATTTAAAAACCTGATAAAATATTTTATTATTTACTTTATAATTGTTTAAGTGGCTCAAATGTATACATCTTCTTCCAAATTCATCAAACATCAAAAATGGTAAACTTTAATTTTGTTTAGAATTAATAAAGATTTCTTATAGGAACTTAATATAACCAAAAATTAGGTTACAGAAATCATATTAAAATTTTGATTTATTCACTTTATTATTATATATAGATGTTTTAAGCTTCACGCTCTTAGTTCGGTATGCTTGAGTCTGACTTATTTATATATAAATTTATGTATAGAAGAAGGTGGGTCCCATCTTTTTCTTGTGTTTTGGCTTGTGTTCTTGAATTAAGAGTTCCACATGCAGGCATTATTTTATCTTATTGGCTATCAAATAAGCATTTTTAAGGCACTTCTGTCAAAGGTTTTAGCCTTGTATGTTATTATTATGTCTATTGTAACTTACACATTTATTTTTCAATGTGGAAATTTTTTTTTTATTAAAGTAACGGGATTATTTTGCTATATTTGTTAGTGTCAATAATTTTTTTTAAAAATTTTTTAATCATTGAATTTGTATTTTTTAATCATCAACTGCATTTTCAAAAATACACAAGAAGACACACACACACAGTGCATATATATTATAAATCTTAGCCTTGGCTGAAGCTAAATGACAAGTCAAATTTTATGCCAAGACATCTAAAAAATTATATGCTTTAGTTTTGTTATGAATAAATTGTTGCTAGTACTTTATAGTGCTCTAAATTTTTGCATATAAAAGTTGCTATAGCAGTATTTTATAGATTGTACAGATGTAAAATAATTTTTACACAATTTAAATTGTAATAGTCTTAAGCTTAAATAAATGTTTAACTTGCTAAAGTCTTTAAATTTTTAAATATTTGGTAATTTAGATGATAAATAATGTATTTTAAGTTTACAATGCTAATTTAGTCATAATCTAACTACTAAAATGTTTCACAGAACATTAATTTTAAAGTTAAGAAATGAGGTTCCAACCCTATATTTTGGTTTGCTGGTATTTAAAATTAAAGATATAATATTTTACATCATTGTAATTTTAAAATATAGCATTCTAGATAAATATTTCTAGACTCATTTAACTAGAAAGAGTTTAATAAGCTATTAATTAAAGGTAGAAGTTAAAAGCAATAGGTGAATAAATGATGAATGAATAAACAATATATTTATTTGACATTATTAATTTTAAAACATTTATTTAAAAATTAGTTTTAAACCTATTCTGAGACTTGTCTAGATTTAAACAATGGTAAATAATTATTAATATTTTTTTTTATTAAAGATGTAATATAAATTTTAATTATGTAACATTTTTATTTTATCCTGGCATTTGTAATTTTAATTATTTTATTGTACCAGGAAGTATTTTGGTTTTGCTTGTCTAGACAAAAATTTAAATGTTGCATTTATTTTAAAATATGAATAAATAATTAACTGATTTTTACTTAACAACCTTCCTTGGTTACAATAGATAAGAATTCAACCTTATAATGGAAGGGTGCAAAGGTTTAAAGGTGAATAAAAAGTTTATAAAATGATCACATGACTAATAGCATAAATAGATAAAATTGTCACCTGTTCAATGTCCTCAATCAATTTTAATTTTAATTTTGTTTGAAGTAGTTGAATTTTAAAAACTCCAGTTAAATTTTAAAGTGTAATTTTCTTTAATTTTTTAAGCTAAATATGTTAAGCTGAATTAAAATTACATAGGCACACTTATCTGAACTGAAACACCAAAGGGACTGATTTTTTTTACCTGCCAGATTTAGTGGCAATATCATTAAATTTTTACAAAATTCTTTTAAATTTTATGCATTGAAAAACTTCAAAAGTTGTTATTGTTGCCATTATAATATCTCAAAAACTTGTTGATTTCAAAGACCATTTGAACATTTGCATTATAATTAAAGTTCCACAGAATATTTAAATTTCTTATTGACAAAACTGTCACAGAAAGTATTGATAATTTCTTGACCTTTTCTTAAAATATTAATTGTTTGTAATTCAGAGTGAAATTAATTTATCAACCAGCTAGAATATGGCTCTTACAAGTTATTAAAACCATAATAAATTATACAAGACTGATCCCAGCATCTCTTTCTTTACCAATAAAATATTACCCCAAATTCACAAGTCAACCAAACTATCTAAAAAATAAACTGGAAAACACAACCAATGATTTAATTCTGGCTGATTGTCAATTTGGGGTCATTTTTATTATTATAAATATATAATATTAGATACTTTTTTTATATAATAAAGTCATAATAAGTATTTCTGGTAAGAACAAGTATTTCAAAGTTAATATATTTCATTTTATTAAGAAACCATTTGCCTATACCAATTTAGAGATAAAAGACATGAACTCAAAAGCCTAATATTTCTGGATTGATTTCCAGTTAAAGAAAAGTGATAGAAAATGATAATTAGATTAAATAAAATAGAAAGTATATATTCTACTTAATATTTTGATGATTTAATATCATATGATTTAATGTTATATAAATCCAAAGAAAATACTTAGAGATGTGGGAAGTACTTATAAAAAGTATTTCATATCTATCACGTTAAAACAGACATAAGTTGTTTCTTATCTATCACTTTAATACAAATATATAACTGGCAATTATCAAGAATATATAATTGAAATATAAATAAATGAGATAGTAAAAATAAATTTTATTTTACTTTTTAACAAAAGTTATTGATTTATTTTTCAATTATAAAATTTAAATTTGTATTTGTTAATGAAAGCTAACAGCTATATCAAAAGCTTTCACTTCTTGTTTTTCTAAATACATATTTGATTTCCTAAAATGTTAATGAAAAATTGTTGAAATAAATTTAAGAAATACAATTTAATGAAGCTTCAATAATGTTAAGATAATTAAATTTGAAATTGACAATTAAAAAATAAAATTGTTAGTAATTATTACTTCATAAAATACATTAAAAATAAAAAGTAAATAAATAAATAAAAAAAAATTTAAAATGTAATGATGTCACATTTTATACGTGAAGAATAATTTATATTATTTGACAGATTTATTGTGTTATTTATTTGAATAAATACTTAAATAATTTTTTACATTTTTATTTACAAATAATTTTTTAAAAAATATCTTGAGTTATTTATATGTTCATTTTATACTAATTTAGATGTGTTTTGATTTCTTTAGAATTTTTTTTTAAATAAAATATTCTGATAATAATTTATCTTTATTTACTATTTTGCAGTATGAATTTTTTTACAAATAGCAATAATTCTTTTAAATAATTTTCATCTAATTACATAACAAGGAAGCAGCATAAAAACATGTATGGGAACATATATTTTGGATTCATCTGTATATTTATTGATTGTCATTAATATCCATTTTAGTTAATATAATTATTTATGTATATAATTTTATTAATTAAATACATCTACAGAAAAACAATTAGTTATATAAAAATGTATAAAATATGAAATGAGTTTAAAGTAAGCTTTATATTTACATATCTAGTTATAAATAATATTTATTTTATAAAGCATAGACAGTTTGAAATTAAATTGAAAGGCTGCAAAACTCTCACACTTATTCTTATCTAACAGCCAATCAGAAGTTATGATGGCTGGATCAAACCATAAACACAACGCAGAGAATTTTACAAGAAAAGGGCAGTCCACCCTCTTCTTAACCTGTCTTGTGTTTTTGGTTTGATCCAGCCATCATAACATCTGATTGGCTGTTAGATAAGAATAAGTGCAAGAGGTTTGCAGCATTTCAGCTTAATATCTAATTATAGTAATCATCTGATACCTACTTTAATTAAATCTATGGTGTGGATACTGGTATTCACTTTTAGCAATGAATTCGAGCATAATATGCATTTTAACACATAGTAGATGCATATAGATACTATTAATACATGTTAAAAGTACATGGAATATTACTTTTAAATAAATATCTGTACATAATAAATATAATTTGTAAACTAAAACATTAAGATGTTAGAATATATATTTTTTATTAATTTTTTTTTTTTGGTTTTCATTCAATATTTTTTTATATAATTATGAATAATTTAGGCCATAGATATATAAATAACAGATGCACAAATAGCACTCTATATAAAAACGTTTGGAATAATTAAAGTGCTAAAATGAGGGGAATAGCCTTAACTTTTTGTTAATTCATATTTTAATGTAAAAATAATTATTTTAATCAATTTATAATAAATATTTCAATGTAAGTCAATAGTAATGAGGATTGTATTTTTTTCTGGTTTGTAACACATTATTTGTTTACATTCATAATTGAGATTTGCAAATAAAGAACATGAACTGAAATAATGCATGTTCTAGAATATTAATTGTGCATTTTCTGTATAGAATATGTATTTATTATCTAGAACATGTAAAGATCTGATGTTTGATCATAGTAAATTGTATGCATTCATAAATATTTTGTTTGTTGAGATATTGTTTTCATAAAAATTCAAAACTTTTTAACATGATAAAAAGATTGTAATTGTATGTGTCAAGGTTGTATTTCTACCATATCAATGAATAAATGTATTCACTATTCCAACTCTTACCCATGGTAGAAGTACACAACATGGCACTAATTATTTACAAAGCAAATTTAAAAAAATATTTTATTAAATTGATTGTAAAGCCGACTAACAAATTTATAATATTATACAAATATATCCATAATAGCCTCATTGTCTAATTCCATTTATTGATGTTCCATCTTCTTTGGAGACTTCCCCACTATGTACAATTCCCTAAAGTTGGTAGGAAAGAGCATCCATGCAGGCAAATTAGTTATTCATACCGCAAAAATAAAGGTAAACAATTGTTAGTTAACAATAAAAAAATAGCACAAGCTCTGTCCTATAGTAGTGTATGTGTTTAATATGGAATAGTATAAAAAATATTTCCTCATTCCATATCATTGTGGTGATGATCATACCTCAAGTCAGTAAACTTTATTTAACATACAAAAAAAATATTTCGGCTAACTTAATAACTTTCCGTGTTCATTTTGTTGCTTTCAGTCATAATGGACTCTTCCAAGTTATAAACACTTTTAAGTTTACAACTATGAAGATAGAACTAAACTAGAATTTTTACAAATATATATATATAAAATAATACATAATAAATTTAAATTTTCATTATTTTATCTTGGTTAATGTCCATGAGTTTGGCAACAATGTCTTTTATGGATACAGTCTATTTCTTTTCAGATCATCTTTCTTCAGTAAGTCAATTATCATTTGCTAAAATTACTTGGCAATGAACTTGAAACAATGTTGTTTCTACTTTCTGCAGTCTCTATCCTTCTAGATCTATTTAGACATTTATTGTAAGGACATTTGATGTTTCTTTAGGCATTATATAGGCAAGTAGATGAAATCATCATATTTCTATGATAGGACTGTAGCACTCCTATCCTATGGTAATGTTAATTTATCCAGAATGCATTGTATAGCAGTTCATAAAAAAATTACTTTTTCTTAATTTACTATTTGGTTAATGGCTTATACGAAAAAAAGTTACTTCATCATTTATATATATGCAGGCAATGTTTTATTTCTTTATTCTCCATGTTTGAATAATACTGCAGTTTTTATTTTTAAATATCAATTTAAAATCAGTTCAGTTCTTTTGTCACACAGCACAAATTTTTATTTTCAAATATCAATTTAAAATCAGTTCAGTTCTTTTGTCAAACAACACAAATTTTTCAATCTTTCTCTGTTTAACATCAGTTATAGTTTCTTATAATTTTGTGCTACAAAAATTATATGGATAATCTGAAATATTCAAATGAGTTACCCATCTTTTCTTGGATTCGAACATTTAATATTCGAAGGTTGGCTTTGTGCAGTTATTGCATCATTTGAAAAATAACAAAAGACAACAGAAATGAACTGGGTTTGCTTTTATTCTTTGCTTGATTTCTGGCATTTAGTACACTAGCAATTCCATTTTCTTTTCCATTGATGTGATTGTCTATTGTTGCTTGTATTATATTGGTTGCAGTTAAAAAATGAAATTATGTAATAGAATTCTACTTTTATTTTCCATACTTGGTTGCCTAGAGATTGGCTTGACATTAGGTCATCACTGTGTTTACTAAATCTCAGTCTTTATTCATGAAATACAACACATTGATAAATAACTCATTATTGGTTAATATATATACTGGATTTCTTTAACTATGTTTTTATTTCTCATTAAACAATGGAAATTAGTTCATTGTAATATTTGTTTAATTTGATGCTTAATAAAGCAAACATTAGTCGCAATATATATATATATATATGTTTACACAAAAAGAATGATAGTGCATATTCAACCACCTATTAGATAAGTTATGTTTTAAATGGGTTTGATTTGGTAGTGTGGATAAATAAAGGCTGGTCTTGATAGGATTGTAAGCTACCCTTACAATATATTTATATAGCAAAACAAATAAACATTAATAATATATAATTTCTACAAAAATCTTTTCAATAGTTTTATTCATAATCATTATTAATTGTAGTGGAATATAGTTATCACATGATTTTCTAGGAAATGCACAGTTGATTTTAGCAGATTATCTACTTATAATAGAATATTTAAAGTGATTTATACCATTTATTTATTTAATTTTTATCTTTCTCTAGTGTTTTTGTTTATGTTATGTTACGTTCCAAATTAATGTTAAGTTCAAAGTTACAAAAAGAAATTAAAGAATTTCAGGAATTTCAGGTACCATAGAAAGCAAAAAGTGAAAAGTAATTTCTTATAAATTATTGAAAGATTCTTTAATAATTAGTCAATCTGCTAACAGTGATATATAGACTTTCTTGAACTTCAAGGTAATCAGAAATAAAAAGCCAGAAATCTCACCAACTGGATGATGCACATTGCTAAGCAGTACACATATCCATTCACTAAATAAATAATCACATAATAATAACATATGAAATGACCATAAGGTAATGAGTGGATGATAAGAATTTCCATTATTCAGTTGCTTTTTAAGGAATCAAAGAAAAATCAAAGCATTTCATTTCAGTTATATAAATAATTTCAGTTATATAATAAGTTCGTCCACCTGGAAAAGATTCATTTGTGGATTCTTCTGATTTTCTATTTACTTTTCTTATGGAAAAAATATCTTAAAAGTAAATCAATACTCTTTATTATTGAACAGAACTTAAGTTTTCATTGTCATTTTGTGATTTGTGTATATAGAATTCTTTTTTTTCTGCTGCTGTTTCTATAGCTAGAATGAAACTTTATACGGTTTTATTTTTTGTTTTACCTATACAATTGCTTAGGTGGAAAAAAAAATGTAAAAATGTGAATTTTATTTTTCTATTTTAAATTAAAATCTAATGCAAAAATTGAAATCATGGTTTAAAAGAAATTAATTAATTAATTTATAATTAAATAAAACATAACTGAAATGCTTAACAATTATTTTTCATCATTATAATCATCATTAGCACCAGAAATCATAGGATCAACACTGCTGTCTTTTTTTTTACTCTTTCAACTTTGTCTATCACTTCAAAAAATGTTGAATAAATAGAAAATAATTTTACACCATTTTCCAATTATTGTCTATATACTTAAAACTAGATGTGATTACAGGGGGTTTAAACCCAAACTTTCATGATCCCTTTAGACATTCACTCCATCCTAGAGGATGGTGCGGATGACTAAAGGGATCTTGAAAGACTGTTTTCAAATCTCTTCTAATTAAATCATTATTATACATACTCTCATATATATATACACACACACACAAAAGTCATAATGTCAAAAGACATAGTTTGTTGCATATTTAAATAAAGCAATGAATGAGTTTTTTATTGAAGTTAGTAAATTATGAAATTTGAATATTAACTATACATAATCAAGTCAATAAATTTAACAAATATTATAATCCATCAATATGTCACGAAATCATCAAAAGTGAAATTTGAAAAAAAAATTAATACATTTTCAAAAATTAATAGAATGGCATCAATCTAGGACTTCGTTCAAAAATTGCCTTTAGAAAAAGCAGCAGATTATGCTGGAGATTATAAAATCATCTGACAAACAATAGTCACCCAAAATGTATATTATCTATGCTGACAAAAAACTATTAAATCTCTCAAATCAGTAAAATTTGTAATCAATCTCCCTGTCAAGTTGTAATTGATACTACTGATTATGGTGACAAAATAAGAGAGCTCCTCAGAGGAGTTCAAAATAGAAAGATAACAAAAATATAATACAAACTACAGGATACCCTGCTGATTAATAAATAACACAACTTAGCAAAATTCCACATTTCTATGGTCTAATTTAAATCCATAAATACTATTTTACAATTAATCATGTCAAAATGTATCAAAATTTCTTTTTGGAATTTTTAATCCTTTGGCATACAAATTTCAATTATTTGTGAGGGATTTTAATCACTTTGAGAAATTAATTAGGAACATGAAAGTTAGAATGTACTGACATACCAGCACATTATATTTGAAAGTTTATTCATAAAATACTCCAAGATGCAGCATTGATTAAGGATAATAGCTTTCAAATTAGAACTGTGCTCTATAGGTAATATAATGAAACAGTTATTACTGTACATAATGACAAAATACTTTTAATACAACATGAAATTCTTATAACAAATTAGTCACTGCTGGTAAATTGATCCATTTTAATTATTCATTTATATGGACTAACATGAAATCTGAGCAATACTTCTATTCCATTTTCACAACCAGATCACCTAATAAAGCATTTGCTGGACCAACATCAGTATCTTCAAACTAATTTACAATATATTTAGAACAAGAAAAAAAGGAAGTATTCTTAACCATTCTTGTGACAAACCCCTTTCATGGCAAAATCAACACTATTAATTTACATAAAATTTACATGTACTTAGACTATATATCCAATAATGACAGAACTTCAAAATGTGAAATTATAATTTTGACAGTTTGTTCAGAAGCTATTGACATTAAAAAATATACAAAATAAACTTTGTTAAAAGATGATAGCATAAGAATAAACTTCAAAAGAAAAACTTTTGCATAACAGTGATTGGTGTCAAAATAAAGAAAATCTGCAAACAGTTTAACATCAGAATAATTTTTTAAATCCATAGTACATTGTAAGGAATTCTAAATCTAAAGGTGAAATGCTGAAAAATAAAAATAGTTTATACAAAAGACTATGTAAAGGTGGAAAATGTATATCAGTAAATCCAGCTGTCCTATTATCAATCACTAAAGTAATATAAATAAATAATTAAATAGAAAACTAGTATGTCTAAAATGTTTGTTAATACATGTGTGAGTAAAAAAGATATTTGATTGAGAAAACACATACACAGAGGAAAAGTTAAAAAAAAAAAAAAAAAAAATTGAAAAAAGTTATTTTCATGACAATTTAAAATAACATTATAATTCTGCCTAATATTATAACCCTTGGTGTTTGGAAACCACTTATTAAATTCTGCTTTATAAAACTTAAAAAATCAGGAGGTATTTATTTACAAATATTTAAACTGGGATTTCATTAAATACTTGAAAAGTATTTAAACAGAAGCTCTGAATATTAAAATGTGATATTTATCATTTAGTCTATAAATATATACAACCAATATTTCACACTCACTCTCTTATTTAAAATTACATAAATAAAATAAGCATATATAAGAAGACAGATGATATCAACTATCTTTGGAATAGTTTATTTACATATATAACTCATCAGAAGTTTTTGTTATTTTTTGCTTAATTACGTATAATCTTATTTACCTATACATATATGTGTTTGAAGAAAGAAGCTATTGTTTTTCATTTTCATATGTATATGAAATATCATTTTAGGTTAAGTCCATTTAATAATTTGGTTGGAAATAAAAAAGGATCTCATTTTACTTCAACAATAAACCCCAATAAAAGAGCTATTATAGATAATGGAGCTTGTGTTAATAGTAATTGATAGATTTCTGCCAATATCAAATGCAAAGGTTATCTATGTTTACATAGATAAATTTCCTTGTATCTGTTCTTTAATGGAATAACAACCATGGAAAATATTTAATTTAATATATATATATTGAAGCACTCAAATCTGTTGCACACATTTGGCTTCACTTTTTGGTGATGTTTGAGACCTGCAAACATGGGTTCAAACCTAATCATTTAATTATAAACCACTAAGGAGTGAAGGTATACCAATGTGCGTGATTGTTTATGTCTCTATAAACTTCTACTCATCTAAGGTTAATATGCATATAAATTATATATTTCTATTATGGTAAACAATCATGCATATGTGTGTGTAACAGATAAAACTTAATAATTAAAAGCGTTATACTATGTATATTTTTATTAATATATATTCTAATAGAGAGAAAGTTCGAGAGTGTAATGCGAGTGTATTAAATAAAAGACTTACCGTATTTTAAATTCCGAAGGAATCTGTTTCATTCTGATACAGTTTTATTTAAATTTCATGTTACTTAACATTTATTCTGCAGGTCTATTTTCATCCTAAAATAGATTAAGACCAACTCTCTCAAACTTAATCTCGTTTGTATTTCAAAATTTGCTGTATCATTGTAACCGTTAACACATCCAGGGATTACTCAAAGGCAGTAACAAACGATTATAAATACCACCGCATTTCCTAACCAAAAGAGCTCTACATATTAATTTCTAACCCTGTTGCTGGGGGAAGTTACGTCAATCAGAACTGCAAAATGATGAGTGAGTAGTATTTAGATTTGCTTCCCCGGTCCTTCCAAGATCTATCCAATGCCAAAATACTCGTAAGCCATCGTATCCAAAATACTACAAGAATGAATTGTATGCTATATAAAGAACGGACTGAAATGATAATTTCGTCAAAATATTGCTAAATTAACTAGATTTCGTCAAACATGGAACCAACACATGTGCACACGGCTGTAAAGTCATCGGAAAGAAAGGTAAATTCCCTGCCGCAAAACTGAACTCTAATGATTTCATTTTAATAATCCTTTTAACTATAAAATGTAAATTTCAGCCTTCGATAAGATTAATTCCAACCGCCTAATGTATGTCTTATTAAACATTTCTAGTTTTGTACTCTTTGTAATGTAAAAATGTAATTGCTTGTTTTTCCATCAGTGATGCTACACTGATTAAATGCTTAAATAATGACCTCTTTTTGATTTCTTATTGCTTTTATATTTAAATTGTATTTTACTCTCTAAACTTGAATACTAGGTTTTCACTCTTATTGTATTTTTATTTTAAATGCAGCAGTTTTTCGTTATTTAATATTGTGCAAATCATACCAAATTTAATATGCTAATAACTCAATCTGACGAATCAATCCTATTGTATTTTTGCTATTCCGCAATTAAGGAATATTTAACCGTAAACGTAAGTCTTCTTACCATGCTATAAAATTCGCCCGATTGAGAAGTACTCCTAAATTGTGTTTTATTAATTAATATTATGCCATTCGACAAGATTTAAATATATTATGTACTATTATTTCACGCTATTGATTAGTATTATAGAAATTAAGTAATAAATAAATCTAATTCAGATATGTATTTCTAAATGATGATTCATTTGATAAGTAGCCCGCCATCTAACGATGATTTAAGTAACTTATTTCTCAGGCGGATTAACATGCATTTAACGAAGGGATTCTTAATTTTGTTTTATATATTCTATTATTAATATATCAAATAAGTTCTTTAAGTAAATTGTATGCCCCCTTTTTGGAATCGCTTGGATATAATTATTTCATTATGCTAGGCTTGATTACCATTTAAGGCCATATAAATCAGGGTTAAGACAAACCTGAAAGCCTTCGCCATGTGTCCCGATGATAATGTTCACAAATCAAAAGTTGCTTTATCATACTCTCTCTCATTTTTGGAATCCATATAGCACAATTCTCGGTGGAGTGTGGAGGTCCCGATTCTCACAGATTGTGTTGGTTCGGTAAGCGCTGCTATGGGTTAACATTTGACAAATCGGAACCATGGTATCTTGCCAACCACTTTGGATGCTATCCATCACAAGTGCGGATAAGCCTATATTTTTCGTTGTCAAGTTGATGAAGCTTCTCGTCCTCTCAAGCGTTATTATTTGGTCTGCACGTTATCGTTCACACTCCCTCATACACTTTAAATGTCTGTAAGCCGTAATGATGTGATTCTCCTAAGCCTTCCCAAAGTTCTCATTGTACAATAGATTAAATTTGCCCTTTTATACACGTTATCGCCTATTAGCGCTATCCACCCTTTGTTAACCGCTATTAAACACGTTAATCATTGATTATTAATAAAACTATAAATGCCAAGTCATATGACCATGTTAAAATAATTATGTTTTTCCTCATTCTCTTCGTAAATAATAAATGATGAATCATCTCATAATGTCCCAAAATAACTGATTTATGGTTAATGTAACTCTTAATAAAATCCAGATGTAATCCAAGCTCGCTAGATCATTTATTGTTTAAAATGTAATGATTGAAGGATGTCATAGCATGAATAATAGAAACCCATTAAATTATATTAGCATATTAAGCCGCATCGGTTCATATAATAAATTTCTTACCACGTATGTTTAGTAATGCATATCCATCAAACCCTGTTATACCATTAAGGTTAGTATGGAATGCATAGGTGACCATAAGTGAAACCTAGATCAGGTATTCTTTGTATAATCAAGGTTCTAAGTCATTGTAAATCTCTATATCTAGCTGTTCACATATAAATCGATTTCTAATATTAATTTCATGTTAAATAAATTTATATTTAATAACCTATCTTTTGGAGATTTTATTGGTTCATGCGTACACATCTCTTATTACTTTGCATTATCATTTAGTTAAGCTTAAATCTCTTGTGTCTCTGCTGAACCCTCTGGGCCGGAGATAATTGGAAAGTAGGTTGCTATCATCAGAAGTGTTGTTTGTAATGTGATAGATTTGGGAGGTGGGCAATAGGGCGGAGTTCATGAGTATCCCTGACCTGTGTATCTCGTATATGATTGAACTCTAGGTACTGTTGCTTAGATCCTAATTCTTGTTAGATGAACATACAATTCTGACCGGTACAATATATATAGCTCATTATATAACATTTGTAGTACAAGCTTATTAAATTAGGTCATGTGATATATGGCTTGATTTTCTTGCAATATATATATATTGCAATCCTCAAACATGGAGAGATCACACTGGCCAGCACTATAATGACTATGAATCTTGATACACCGCAGAGTATGATTCCTCTTATAGACAAAAGTATAATTTGATATAAACACAAATACTAAAATCTCAGTTTGTTATTAAAATCTTATCTAAAGTCCTTATTGAAATCTTAGGTTCTTATTAAATTTAAATCTACATAATGGGTTTTTTTCTTTATCTACATCTCAGGGTTTATGTCTATACATGATACAAAAAAATAAATATGGTACTAAACATCATTTATGTTTTTTTTCTCATTAAATATTTTATCTTGTTATTATGGTTCTGAAATATTATATATTATATTCTAAAATGAATGAAAAATTGAAAATATAAAATATTTAAGTATCAGAGTATTTTAAATAACCATATGGCTAGGAATAAAACACTCTTCAAATATTTAAACTACTTCTCATATGAATTTTAATTTTCATATAATCTATTTATATATCTTATTCTAATATCACCATGTATGAATCTTGTACCAAATAATGAAAAAATAAAATAATGCAGTAGATAGAAAGGGCACTTTTATTCTACTCATTACAACATTAATTACGTTTGTAATCTAAATATATCAACATAATATTTATTTTACAATAATGCCGGTGTTAAATAGATGATAAGTAAATTGATTTAAGTATGTTTAATGTGACATTTAAAATGTGCTCTGAGATACCATAATATTTAATAAAAATTTATTAAATTAGATTTTTTGAATAAATGGATGTAATGATGGCAATGAAGACACAAACGTATTTAATATATAATAAAATATTTATTTACCTTATAACAATATTTTAATGCAATAAAAAAATTATAAGAGAAAGTACCTTTAATATTACAAACTATAGCTGATATAAACATTCAACTTCTCTAATTTAAAATAAAAATATATCTCCTTCTGACTAAATTCCTATAAAATTATAATTATGACATTTATTTTATTTAAGAAATTTTCACGCTTTCATTTAACTATTAACAATTACATACACAGAATGTGGCATATAAACAGGCCACTAAATTAGATAAAATTACTATTCCACCAATGTTTAAAAATAAATATGAAAATATAATTCTAATGACATTGCAAAGATAGCTAGATATTATGCAAAAATAATTATATAGTTTCAATTTATAGATGCATATAAGAGGCAAAGTAATAAAAGAGCTCAATACTAATAATAAACTAACATTCCTAAAATTACATTGTCGTAGAGCTAGCAAATCAATTGCATAGATGTTCATACCTTAAATGTTCTCACATTCTTAAACTACACAATAATAACAAATCTAAAGGCAAAATGGATTGTTATAAATAGATAAGTGACCAGTAACTTGACCTGACAGATTCAAAGCAATTAATCCACATTCTCTTTCTCATGGAGCGGCTTATGAAATAAAACAGTAATGGCAACTCTATCAACAAAGGCATATTAATTAATAAATAAACAAGGCATAAATTTGGTAATAATAAATGAAAAGGTAATTCGCGCACATACTTGCATAGACAATAACACATATACATGGTCTAAAAATATATGCAAACAAACGCATTATATTTGCAAAGCAATAACAGAAATTAAGAATTTTAATAGCTATCTCAACTCGCACACTGACTTTTTAAACACAGCCACTTTTATTCATACACATATTGAATATAGGAAAGCTGCTTTTACCCTGTACACAGAAATATATTTTTATTATATCAGGATATATAGTCCAATTTTTTTTTAATAATTTGCAACTTAAAACCTTTTTATTGAATATTTTTCTTATCAAATCCATTGGCATCATGCATATTATTATAAATATACTATATAATACGCAGATATGTAAGAATAATTAAAAATGCATAAATAGTAGAATTATAATAATACAATAATAAGAAACATATATCAATTTCATAAAACAGTAAATATACATTACACTTGTTTTACTCTGTTTAACTAAGTTAAGGGTTATAAGTTCTTTCATTTGAATAAAATGAAAATAACTCTTTTTATTGATGAGTCATTCTGTTGTTCTTTCCACCAAACTATAGCACAATTTTATTAATGCAGAGGAAACAATTAATGAACAAACATTTGAAAATAGGAGTTTCTTAAAAAACATTGTCAATAATTTTAATTTCCAAATTAAAAGTATCACAGAACAGGTTCAGCAGAATTAATAAAAAACAGGTAACAAACAGTTCCATGATAATATTGAGATAATATTTTGGCAAAATTAAATCATGAAGCAAATTCATATTATTATTTTTGTAGAAAAATAAAATATACTTTCAATAAATGAATTATGAATATATAAATTATCATAATGCTAAGATATTATGTTATTGGTATTAAAAGTAGTGCAGATACATAATGTTTTTTTTAAATATTAATAAAATCAATCCAGTTATATATTTATCATAATTAGATAAAAAAAATTAAATGACTATATTTTATTTTATATTTTAAAGTCATGGTAGATTTACAAAAACTCATTATCATATTTATTTGCTTAATTAAAAATATAATAATTTTGAAAGATAGTTCCTGGTCTAATAACAATAACTGTATTTTATTTATTAAATTGTCCAAGTATAAATTACTTTTCTTTTAAAAGTAAGGCATTTTACAGAATATAAAAGGCAACATTATTTAATATTGGTAATTAGTTTATATAACCAATTAAAAGGTTAAATAATGAGGTGTTTATAAAATGGTTTTATAGCCAAATGTTCAGAATTAATTAAATCTCAATACTGAGGATAAATAAACATACATATAACTTCTAGGTTAGTGGTCTCCAGTAGATTTTCATATTCAAAACACTCTGTAATTTCATAAATAAACACATATAACTTTCCAGTTTATTAGTCCTCAGTAGATTTCATATTGAAAACATTCTGGAATTTTTTTCTTAACAGTACAACTTTTGGCAGTTTCTAATGAAATATGGTTTACAGACAAACATATGCAGAGTAGATTTGCTTAATGACTTCAGAACTTTCTACCCAAACATTATTTATCTGATAAAGTAATAAGTACTTAAAATATGCTGAACAAATAACTTTAAAATTATTAAGTAAGAAATAAAAAGAAGTATTTTTATTTTCCCATTTTTTTTTCTTATTAAACATGTGTGTGTGCTTACAGAAAACATCACAAAGTTTATGATACGACTTTACTTAATCAATCACTAATTAGTATTGGGGAGGGATTTTTAAAATTGATTAACAATTTTAACTTTTTATTAACTAGATTATAGATTTAATCTTGACCTTCAATTAATTAACATGACTAAGAATAGATTTAACCTAATTGTGTCTAGGCAGTTATTTAAAATATAATTAATTTTATTAATTTATTTAATTATTAAATAAAGTTACTTGTTCAATTTAAAACAATATATTTTTACTTTAAAATAAGTTCCTGCACTTCATTTAAGAGTTCTTAAGGTTATTATTAAGTCACCCTAATATAAAAATACCAATAAGG